>OY992887.1:77167794-77249104 GCA_963921405.1 Cepaea hortensis
GTCATGTAATGTGTGTAGACAATATTCATGTAATGTGTGCAGACAATATTCATGAAATGTGTGTAGACAATATTCATGTAATGTGTGGAGACAATGGTCATGTAATATGTGGAGACAATGGTCATGTAATGTGTGGAGACAATGTGTATGTAATGTGTGGAGACAATGGTCATGTAATGTGTGTAGACAATATTCATGTAATGTGTGGAGACAATGTGTATGTAATGTGTGGAGACAATGGTCATGTAATGTGTGTAGACAATATTCATGTAATGTGTGGAGACAATGTGTATGTAATGTGTGGAGACAATGGTCTTGTAATGTGTGGAGACAATGGTCATGTAATGTGTGTAGACAATATTCATGTAATGTGTGGAGACAATGTGTATATAATGTGTGGAGACAATGGTCATGTAATGTGTGGAGACAATGGTCATGTAATGTGTGTAGACAATATTCATGTAATGTGTGCAGACAATATTCATGTAATGTGTGGAGATAATGTCTATGTAATGTGTGGAGACAATGGTCATGTAATGTGTGTAGACAATGGTCATGTAATGTGTGGAGACAATGTGTATATAATGTGTGGAGACAATGTGTATATAATGTGTGGAGACAATGGTCATGTAATGTGTGGAGACAATGTGTATATAATGTGTGTAGACAATGGTCATGTAATGTGTGGAGACAATGTGTATATAATGTGTGGAGACAATGTGTATATAATGTGTGGAGACAATGGTCATGTAATGTGTGGAGACAATGGTCATGTAATGTGTGTAGACAATATTCATGTAATGTGTGGAGATAATGTGTATGTAATGTGTGGAGACAATGGTCATGTAATGTGTGTAGACAATGGTCATGTAATGTGTGGAGACAATGTGTATATAATGTGTAGAGACAATGTGTATATAATGTGTGGAGACAATGGTCATGTAATGTGTGGAGACAATGTGTATATAATGTGTGTAGACAATGGTCATGTATTGTGTAGAGACAATGGTCATGTAATGTGTGGAGACAATGTGTATATAATGTGTGGAGACAATGTGTATATAATGTGTGGAGACAATGGTCATGTAATGTGTGGAGACAATGTGTATATAATGTGTGGAGACAATGTGTATAAAATGTGTGGAGACAATGGTCGTGTAATGTGTGGAGACAATGTGTATATAATGTGTGGAGACAATGGTCATGTAATGTGTGGAGACAATGTGTATATAATGTGTGGAGACAATGGTCATGTAATGTGTGTAGACAATGGTCATGTAATGTGTGGAGACAATGGTCATGTAATGTGTGGAGACAATGTGTATATAATGTGTGGAGACAATGGTCATGTAATGTGTGGAGACAATGTGTATATAATGTGTGTAGACAATGGTCATGTAATGTGTGGAGACAATGTGTATATAATGTGTGGAGACAATGGTCATGTAATGTGTGGAGACAATGGTCATGTAATGTGTGTAGACAATATTCATGTAATGTGTGCAGACAATATTCATGTAATGTGTGGAGACAATGTGTATGTCATGTGTGTAGACAATGGTCATGTAATGTGTGTAGACAATATTCATGTAATGTGTGCAGACAATATTCATGTAATGTGTGGAGACAATGTGTATATAATGTGTGTAGACAATGGTCATGTAATGTGTGGAGACAATGGTCATGTAATGTGTGGAGACAATGGTAATGTAATGTGTGTAGACAATATTCATGTAATGTGTGCAGACAATGGTCATGTAATGTGTGTAGTCAACGTGCATGTAATGTGTGGAGACAAAGTCCATGTAACGTGTAGAGACAATATTCGTGTAATGTGTGTATACATTATTTATGTAATGTATGTTTAAGCAACGCGTGTCTGTCTTAAGTATAGTCAATGTGTATGTAGTATAGTTAAGCAAAGAGTGTCTGCATTGTGTATAGTCTATGTGCATGTCTTATGTTTAAGTTAAGTGCGTCTGTGTTGTGTGTAAACAGTGTGTTTGCGGTTTCTGTAAGCACTGGTATGTGATATGTTTATGCAATTAGCGTCTACTTTGTGTTTAAACAATGCGATATCTAAAAAAATAAATATGATAGCAGTTTGTATAAGCACTATGTATGTGGTAGGTTAAACAAAATGTCTCCATTTTGTGTACATGAAGTCGGCGAGCAGTATGTGTACATGAAGTCGGCAAGCAGTGTGTGTGGATAAACTCAGCAACCAGTGTGTGTGTGTAAATAAATTCTGCAAGCAGTGTGTGTGTGTGTGTGTTTGTAGATAAATTCAGCAAGCAGGTGTATAGATAACCTCAGCCAACATAGTGTGTAGATAAACTCAGCCAACACAGTGTGTAGATAAACTCATCAAGCAATGTGTGTAGATAAACTCAGCCAGCAATGTGTGCAGATAATCTCAGCTAGCAGTGTGTGTGGATAAACTCAACAAGCAGATGTGTAGATAAACTTAGCAATCAGTGTGAGTAGATAAACTCAGCCAACATAGTGTGTAGATAAACTCAGCAAGCAATGTGTGTAGATAAACTCATCAAGCAATGTGTGTAGATAAACTCAGCTAGCAGTGTGTGTAGATAAACTCAGCCAGCAGTGTGTGTGGATAAACTCAACAAGCAGATGTGTAGATAAACTTAGCAATCAGTGTGAGTAGATAAACTCAGCCAACACAGTGTGTAGATAAACTCATCAAGCAATGTGTGTAGATAAACTCATCAAGCAATGTGTGTAGATAAACTCAGCAAGCAATGTGTGTAGATAAACTCAGCCAGCAATATGTGTAGATAATCTCTGCTAGCAGTGTGTATGGATAAACTCAACAAGCAGATGTGTAGATAAACTTATCAATTAGTGTGAGTAGATAAACTCAGCCAACATAGTGTGTAGATAAACTCAGCCAACATAGTGTGTAGATAAACTCATCCAACATAGTGTGTAGATAAACTCATCCAACAGAGTGTGTAGATAAACTCAGCAATAAGTGTGCGTAGATAAACTCAGCAAGCAGTGTGTGTAGATAAACTCGGCCAACAGAGTGTTTGGATAAACTCATCCAACAGGGTGTATAGAAAAACTCATCCAACAGGGTGTGTAGATAAACTCATCCAACAGGGTGTGTAGATAAACTCATCCAACAGAGTGTGTAGATAAACTCATCCAACAGGGTGTGTAGATAAACTCAGCCAACAGAATGTGTATATAAACTCAGCCAACAGAGTGTGTATATAAACTCAGCCAACAGAATGTGTATATAAACTCAGCCAACAAAGTGTGCAGATAATCTCAGCAAGCAGTGTGTGTAGATAATCTCAGCTAGCAGTGTGTGTGGATAAACTCAACAAGCAGATGTGTAGATAAACTTAGCAATCAGTGTGAGTAGATAAACTCAGCCAACATAGTGTGTAGATAAACTCAGCCAACATAATGTGTAGATAAACTCATCCAACAGAGTGTGTAGATAAACTCATCCAACAGAGTGTGTAGATAAAATCAGCAATAAGTGTGCGTAGATAAACTCAGCAAGCAGTGTGTGTAGATAAACTCGGCCAACAGAGTGTTTGGATAAACTCATCCAACAGGGTGTATAGAAAAACTCATCCAACAGGGTGTGTAGATAAACTCATCCAACAGGGTGTGTAGATAAACTCAACCAACAGAGTGTGTAGATAAACTCAGCCAACAGAGTGTGCAGATAATCTCAGCAAGCAGTGTGTGTGGATAAACTCAACAAGCAGATGTGCAGATAAACTCGGCCAACAGAGTGTTTGGATAAACTCACCCAACAGGGTGTGTAGATAAACTCATCCAACAGAGTGTGTAGATAAACTCAGCCAACATAGTGTGTAGATAAACTCATCCAACAGAGTGTGTAGATAAACTCATCCAACAGAGTGTGTAGATAAACTCATCCAACAGAGTGTGTAGATAAACTCAGCAATAAGTGTGCGTAGATAAACTCAGCAAGCAGTGTGTGTAGATAAACTCAGCCAACAGAGTGTTTGGATAAACTCATCCAACAGGGTGTATAGAAAAACTCATCCAACAGGGTGTGTAGATAAACTTATCCAACAGAGTGTGTAGATAAACTCAGCCAACATAGTGTGTAGATAAACTCAACCAACAGAGTGTGTAGATAAATTCAGCCAACAGAGTGTGCAGATAATCTCAGCAAGCAGTGTGTGTAGATAAATTCAGCAAGCAATGTGTGTAAACTAATCGTATTTGTGCCGCGTGCATGCAACAGCTGTAGAACAAGAAACAAATTTAAATTCAAGGTCCTTGAGTAAATTAATTAATTGTATCAAACTAAATAATGCGTAAAAATAAATGTTATCCCTTAAACACAATAAGCAATGACACGTTTACCGTACACATTTCACTATGTTGGCTGTGTAATACAAATATAAACTAGGTTAAGGGGAAGAGGGGGTTAATTTCAAATAGGGCACTTTTCTCTCACATTTCCCTCTGGTCATTGCGTTAACCCGGCTATGAGACGAGGGATTCAATGACGCAATTGTAATCCCGCATACCTGCATAAACATAGCTGCTGGCGATTTGGAAGCAGACCACCTTGCGATGGTTTCTTATGCAAAGGTATGTGTGCCGGTCGTTCAGAAAGCAATGACAAACTACTGAACGTAATTTTGCCAAGAGATAATGAAGAGAAACAAATGCTGGGGATAAAGGATATGCAACGAAGTGTTTTTAACATTGCGTTGGAGTCTGTTGACAAGGAATTACCTAAAACCTGCGTGTCATATAGGGTGTATTTTTAATGACTGTGCAGTGTTTAAAAATATTGCCGGTCCAAGTCTTGTATTCACCCTCTGTAAAGTTCATGCAACATAATACGTAAAAACAAAACTTGGACCGGCAATATTTCTAAACACTACACAGTAATAAAAAATACACCCTGTATTGACGCAGTCTGGGTGTAGGTCAGTAAAGGACCCTTCTACACGCCTGAAGGTGCATCAGGCGGTGCCAGACCCATGTTTGTACGGACACTCGGTGGCTGATGTGGTCAGTATCTCACCGGCCGTTTTCACATCCCAAGACATTTTCTGGTTCTCAAATTAAGTTGGATCAATTAAAAAAAAATTGAATCGGCCCCGATACGGATTATACATTGAGCCATAGAGTCACTACGTGACCGCGGCTCCCTATAGAAGCCGGCACAGGAATTACAACTGACAACATTGCTGGTGTGTGGGAAAATAACATGCGTGTTGGTGTAGCGGTCAGCAAGCAGACGGTGACAATGGTATGGGCGCGGTCGGATTAAGGTTCGATTCCAACCCTCGATGTTTGATACGGGAGGGAAAGACTTGCAATCTATTCCTCCGTGCATTGTAGGCTGCAAGACGCGATGGGCTAACATTAGACACTCCTGCAGGAGGTTTCTGCTGGAGATTTAGCTGTTTGTGGTTTATTTGTGTGGGGAAATACGAGGAGGCTTCAAATGAAAATATTTAAATTTTGATCCCCATTGGCACCTTGCCGTCTTGACAGAAGATAGTTTGTGCTTTAAAAAGGCATAATAACTTTTACCTATGGCGGTAGCGAATGTGACTAATAAGGACAATTCGCGCTGTAAATGTCCGTTCACAGTGGGTGCATGTGAACACGTGGTCATTTCCACCATCATGCACCATCTTACGTCTCACACGCTCGCCGTGTGACTTATCTACAATAATTTTTTCCTTTGTCTTTATTCCATTTCTGATATTTTGCCCTCCATGTAACACGTTCAGCGGCGACTTGATCCCAATGTGCATTATCAATGCCTGTATCAATCATGTCCCGCTTACACACTTCTTTGTATCGTAGTAGAGGCCGACCTTGAGATCTCTTACCCATCTGTAATTCACCAAAAAAGATGTCCTTTGGTATTCTACCATCATCCATCCTCCTACGATGTCCTATCCATCTAAATCTACGAAGAATGAGCATGGAATAAACCGTCACACAACCTGATCTTTCCAATACTTCAGTATTTGTGATTTTGTCTTGTCACTTAATACCAAGAATTCTTCGCAGACACCGCACATGAAAGCAGTTTAAACGTTAGTAGTATAGTAAATCAGAAAGGGTGTCTTTTTGTGGTGGTGGTGGAAATTGATATTCCACCACAAAGGGGGATAACTCATTTTGAAAAAAGTAGGCGTGGTCCGAGTAGGTGTGGCCAAATGACTCATCAGAGTGGGTGTGGTATAGTGACTCATCAGAGTAGGTATGTGTAGTGTATAACATAAAAAATACAACATGAAACATTCAAAATAACAAACGAGTCAAGTAAGGTATATAATGTTTTTATTAACCCATGTATAGACAAACAATACAATGCATATTAAATAAGTAGCGGCATAGTCGACACATTATCACTGTGAACATTTCTTTTTATATACAGATATGACAAAGATTCGCGATGTTGTGTGTATGTATACACTGCAGAGTCTTGTGTCTTGAAGCCTATATTGCTCCCCCCACTTGGTGTTTGGGTGTTGAGTACTTCCAAAAAAGTGTCTTTGTTTAGATGAGTGTTGTGGTGTTTGGTCAGACCTTTGGTGCTGATTTTGTCATAATCTCCGACACAAATATACGTCTTACTACATAACGAGACCATCCCCTTCCCTTCGTATTCTAGTTTAAAAAGACCAGGGGTTCTCTTTTCATAGGATTTGATATCCACACAGACCTGGCAGGTAGTAGTAGTAGTTTTATGAACAGGGCAGGTTTCAGACGGGAACCACTGATTGTAGACTCTATAATATTCTTTTCGTAGGTGAGGTCTAACTACTTCAGAGAGTGAGTCGGCGCTAAGGGCCAAGTATAGAGAGTCAGTGTCCATTTCAGTTAGTTGATAATCGTCTTTAGAGATAAATTTGTCAAGAAAGTCATAATAAAAAGCTAACATTCGCAACTTGGCATACTGATAAACGAAAAAAACTATTTGTAAAGGTAGATCCCAGACTGTTTTCTTCTTTAGTGTTTCTACTTCAAATAGATCATCTGTAATACCAGTCATGCTTTTGAACCTGGGGTTATTGAGTACTTTGAAAGTGTCTTTTCCCTGGCAGTAGGAGACGTCGGTGTGTTTGGTTTTGCCGTAAGCGGCGTTACCTAACAATTTCATCGTGTCGGCTGTAATAGACTCAGCAGGATTTTTGTCCCCTTGGCGACAAACATATATAGAAAACAAAACTATCATATGGATTGATAATGAAATAGGTAAATATCAACCTATTAAATGAGGTGTGAAACAGGGATGTGTAATGTCCCCCCCCCCCCCAGCCGTTTGTAGATCTACAATCATCTAATTTGTTGATATGTCTTACACTATTGACAGCCTTATCCACGTGATAACATTCACAACTGTTTTAGTTTTTTTTTTTTTTACTGAATGTTAAAACCATTGTGTTTGTATTGTTCGTGTTTTTACAGAACGATGCATGGATGTTGACTTATGCGTGAATTTACATTCTGTACATTTGAAATGGAGGTAACGAAATACTCCACCACCGATTAAAAGCGAAAAGACACCAAGTAATAAACAGATAAAGTACGACAGAACTTGTGGTGCCCGACCTCTCTCTTTCCCCCGCGCTCGCGCGTGCGCCTAGGCGAAGTTATCATATGAGAAACCAGAAAGAACCCACGAATACTATTCGGAACCTATAATGATAGTTTTGGGGGTAGATAACGCAACAGCTCTACAATTCTTGGACATTGTAGTAACACAGAGTGCTCTATCAAGAAAATAGTAATAATGGTGATCTCAAAGAAAGTAAATAAATGTTTTGCATATCCTTTACAGGACATCGCTGTCAACGTCTTTCAGTCGATTGCTGATTTCTAGGCAAGCTTACGCTCAGTAGTTTGCCATTGCTTTCTGAACGGCCGGCTCACATACCCCCCATAAGTTACCGACGCGATTCGACCCAGTGCTGATTCTCGCAGTCGTCACGTTACTTACGGGATTACGGAGAAAAGTCGGTAACCTCTCTAATGACACCAAAATGTGACATAGAAACATTCTGAACCAAGTGGATAAATTACCTAGAGGCAATTATCAGATGGATGATTTACAACAAAGATTAATGAACAGAATAGGACAAACAAAAGCCACATTTCAGAAAATGAAAAAGTAATGTAAGAGAGTGGTATTTAGAATCAGTTTTGGTGTAGGACAACGAATGTTGTAATGAACAAAATTAAGAAATATTTAGAAGCAGATGTGGTTTGTAAGGTGAATTCCCTGTCTGAGTAACATCTAGTTCAAGCTAGAAAAGAAACAACTGTCTTTAGTCATATAAGAGACGCATGAACATGGTGACAACTGGATAAGATCGAGGGGAAGAGTGGCAGGCTGAGACTAGAAATTATGGTAGTGGCATGCCAGCAAAGTTGATTTCAGAACACCAAAGACAGCGGTATGAATCCCTACACCATTTGATGATGAATGCATCACACGTGTTGCAGATTTGTTCCTGTGAAAGGTAAATTTAAAAAAACAGCTATGTGCGGCGTGGTGCCCACGCGAAGGAAACGAGAGAATGTACGAATGTGGCTTTGTACAGGGTGACAAGAAAAGTTTTTGTTCTTATAACCATTAGTTCTGCTTACACTCAAAACATGGCAAAATTTAGATTTATTCTGATGATATCAAAATTAAATCTGATTATCGTGTTAGTAAAACACTTACACTTCACTGCGAGCCTCAGCTTGGCTGGGCTGGCGAATGATATTAACACCGCAGTGTTACCGGTGTTTTGTTAACAAGCGCGGACATCCGAGAAAACTTGGCAACAAGTTCCCCCGAGAAACCCCGCTACGACGCGGAATTATCATAAAGTGTTCAACATGCTGAGTTTATAATATCAATATCTCTTGGTATATTTCACAAACCAACATCAATATTGGTGTTTTATATCAATGAAATCGTAATATTTCATTTCACTATAAGTTTTAATACTTTTGACCTATAAAAAGTTATTTTATTACGCATTTAAGGCGTCATACGAGGCGTACTTGTTCCGATTGTGCATACATAAATAAATTTTAAAAATATATATGTATGCTTTATTATGCTATAATACCTTTTAAAATACTTAAAACCTAATATTGTTTAATATTACAAGGTTCATTTTTCTGATAGTTGCGTCATTTTGTCTAAATCTGATTTTCCCCGAGCTGGCACAGCACAGTTTTACATATCATAATAAATAATTTATTCTGTTACTTTTTATACAACTGAAAACAATACTTTATTGATGTTTAAACATAATGAGGGAGTCTTTCATATACTTGTCTAACCCGTATATGTTTATACATCTGTTCTAGAAATATGTTTTGTCAATAGTTGTAATTCTTTTGTTTCGTGTTTACCAGCTCCGACATCCCTCACAGTTGCAAGGTTGCTGTTGTACTTTTGGGTCGTTATCACCGTTACCAGAATTGTTAGTGTAGTTGATAGAGCACTCGACTCGGGTCCGGGTGAAGGTGGTTCGACCCTCAAAATGAAATTTAAAAAAAAAAAATATAAAGTCCTTCGCACGCTTTAAACTGCTGTTCATCAAAATACCATACCGTTGTCTACTTTTGTTTATTTATTTTCTTTTTGGTAAATCTTTCGCTTACACACAACTAAGAAGATAGACACTTTGTAACGCCGAAAAAAGAATACATTATGTTTCATGCCGGTAACCGCTCTGGGTCTATCATTATCATGTGTCATGTCGATTCTTCTTTTCTTTCGTTCGCTTGAAATATGTCTATAACTCCAATATTGCCTCTTGTGTGAATTTAAGTGTCTTTGTCGATAAGTCTTATCAGTCAGCTATATCAATGTTATCACTATCATACCGCGCGTTTGTGACGAAAACATAACAAAACACTACCAGCCTAGTTATTAATTTACATAAATTAGACGGGGGTTTTTTGTGTAGGGAGTTAATTCTTCAGTCATCGTGTGCCATGTCGGTGGGCGTGACCAAACGTGGTAAATTTTACCATGTTGATAAGTTTAGTAAAACAGAGTTCAACAGGCAAATCTGTCAATAGTTGGGTTGCGTTGCGTTGATTAAATGGTTTCTTGCGGGAAACATTTCCGCCGTCAGAGCTTCCTTGGGGATCGTTGAGTGAAAACCAGATAATTGAGGCTGTAAAAAGTGATACATTTTTCGGGTTGGTTGAGTGCGATATTGAGACCCCGACTGATTTACAAGAGTCCTTTGCCGAGATGCCCCCCTATTTTCAAGAACACGGAAGTGTCGAGAGACGACATTTGGGGAATTTATGAAAGAATACGCCATAAAAAATAAACTACTGAGTACCCCACGACGGACATTGATTGGTAGTTATTTCGGGAAGAAGATATTATTAGCCACCCCGCTTTTAAAGTGGTATCTTGCTCATGGGTTGGTGGTTACACACATCTACCAGACAATAGAGTATCGACCGGTTAGCTGTTTTAAAACATTTGGGGAAACAGTGTCTAATGCCCGTCGCCAAGGAGACAAACATCCTGTTGAGTCTATTACAGCCGACACGATAAAATTGTTAGGTAATGCCGCTTACGGCAAAACGTTAACTAATAAAACCAAACACACCGACGTCTCCTACTGCCAGGGAAAAGACACTATCAAAGTACTCAATAACCCCAGGTTCAAAAGCATGACTGGTATTACAGATGATCTATTCGAAGTAGAAACACTGAAGAAGAAAACAGTCTGGGATCTATCTTTACAAATAGGTTTTTTCGTTTATCAGTATGCCAAGTTGCGAATGTTAGCTTTTTATTATGACTTTCTTGACAAATTTATCTCTAAAGGCGATTATCAACTAACTGAAATGGACACTGACTCTCTATACTTGGCCCTTAGCGCCGACTCACTCTCTGAAGTAGTTAGACCTCACCTACGAAAAGAATATTATAGAGTCTACAATCAGTGGTTCCCGTCTGAAACCTGCCCTGTTCATAAAACTACTCCTGCCAGGCCTGTGTGGATATCAAAGCCTATGAACAGAGAACTCCTGGTCTTTTTAAACTAGAATACGAAGGGAAGGGGATGGTCTCGTTATGTAGTAAGACGTATATTTGTGTCGGAGATTATGATAAAATCAGCACCAAAGGTCTGACCAAACACCACAACACTCATCTAAACAAGGACACTTTTTTGGAAGTACTCAACACCCAAACACCAAGTGGGGGGAGCAATATAGGCTTCAAGACACAAGACTCTGCAGTGTATACATACACACAACATCGCGAATCTTTGTCATATCTGTATATAAAAAGAAATGTTCACAGTGATAATGTGTCGACTATGCCGCTACTTATTTAATATGCATTGTATTGTTCATCTATACATGGGTTAATAAAAACATTATATACCTTACTTGACTCGTTTGTTATTTTGAATGTTTCATGTTGTATTTTTTATGTTATACACTACACATACCTACTCTGATGAGTCACTAGACCACACCTACTCTGATGAGTCACTATAACACACCCACTCTGATGAGTCATTTGGCCACACCTACTCGCACCACGCCTCCTTTTTTCAAAATGAGTTATCCCCCTTTGTGGTGGAATATCAATTTCCACCACCACCACCACCACCACAAAAAGACACCCTTTCTGATTTACTATACTACTAACGTTTCTCTTGGTGTGAGTAAGTTGTCCAGGTTTCACTGTCATAAATTAAAGTACTAAGAACACAGGCTTGATAGACAGGAGTTTTGTTTTGGCAGTAAGCTTCCTGTTCTCCCAGACTCTTTTTCTTAACATGTTCATTGTTGTTGCTGCCTTACCAATCCGGATGTTGATTTCCTGATCTAGGGATAATTTGCTATTTACCACTGATCCTAGATATGTAAAATGGTCTACCATCTCTAGTTCGGCGTCGTCAATAAAGATTGATGGTACCCCATGTGCACCTTGTGACATAATCTGTGTCTTCTGTTTGCTAATTGTTAAACCAAATTCAGAACAAGCATTGGAGAATGCAGGTAGTAGACATTGCAATTCTTCCTCAGAATGGGTCGTAACTGCAGCATCATCTGCAAAAAGTAACTCTCTGTCAGTACCCTCCTAATTTTGGTCTTGGTCTTCAAACTCTGAGCATTGTAGAGGCCGCCATCTGAGCGTGAGTGAATGTATATACCACCATCCTGATCACGAAAGGCATATTTCAGAAGAAATGAAAAGTATATTCCAAAGAGGGTGGCAGCAAGTACACAACCTTTCTTAACTCCGTTCTTGATTTCAAACTCTTCAGAAATTGCACCATCAAACTTGATTATACCCATCACGCCTGTGTGGAACGATTCCACAATGGACAGAAGAGTTGATAGGCAGCCAATATTCTTTAGTGCCTTGAACAGACCCTCACGACTGACCAAATCAAATGCCTTTGTGAGGTCGATGAAGGCAATAAACAGTGGTTGATTCTGTTCACGGTATTTTTCTTGCATTTGTCGCAATGACAATATCATATCAATGGTAGACCGGTTCTGTCGAAAGCCGCACTGTGATTCGGGGTAGACTTGATCTTCTAGGACTTGAAGCCTGCGCAGAACAATTCTGGCAAATACTTTTCCAACAATACACAGAAGTGAGATACCCCTATAGTTGTTGCAGTCGCTCCGATCGCCCTTGTTCTTGTACAGTGTTATAATGCTTGAATCTTTGAAATCCTGTGGTACTTGTCCTTCTCGCCAGCACAGCTCTATTAGCTGGTGGATCTGTAGAGTGAGTGTGTTTTGCCCACTCCTGATAACCTCTATTGGAATCCCATCCTTACCTGGAGCCTTGCCAGATGCAAGTTCATTTATAGCACACTTATCTTCTGTTATGGTGGGAAGTGTGTCCAGGTGGTCAAGAGTTGGTAGAGCCTCTATGGCGTTGAGGGCATCATCTGCTAGTTTGGTTTCACTTGAGTAAAGCTCCAAATAGTGCTCTACCCATCTGTCCATCTGCTGTTTCTTACCAGTGATGATTTCTCCAGTCAAGGTTTTCAATGGTTCACATCTTTTGATCATTGTACCACAGGCTTTCTTTATTCCTTCATGTATGCTTCTTATGTTTCCCTTATCACTTGCGATTTGAATGGACTCGCATAACTTGATCCAATAATCATTGGCACACTGCCTGGCAGCCTTTTGCACATCCTTCCTAACTTACCTTAGCTCACTCAGAGTGTTACGCATTGGTATTTGCTTGTTTCTTAAGAGAGCTATCTTCTTCTTATCAATCAACGGCTGCAGAGTCTCGCTGTTTGCCGCAAACCAGTCCTGCCTATTATGATCCATAGTGCCGTAAACCCCTACAGCAGTTTTATAAAGAGTTTCCTTAAGTTGACCCCACTGTTCATTTACTGTACAATTTTCTGGTATATCAGTGAAAGCGTCTTTAAGTTGCTGTTGAAACTGAAAGCACTTTTCGGGATCGTGAGTGTTAATAATATTAATCCTGGGGTTAGATTTGTGTTTAGCTGTGTAGATTCTCTTTGCTCTCAGTCTAACCCTTGCAACAACCAAAGAATGATCCGTATCACAGTCAGCACTGTGGTAACTTCTAGACAATGATATATGGTTCAGATGTTGTCTCCGTGTGATGATGAAGTTCAGCTGGTGCCAATGACCGGATCTTGGAAGTGTCCATGTGACCTTATGCATCTCTTTTGTTTTAAAAAAGGAGTTTGTAATACATAGGTCATTTCTGGTGCAATGCTCCAGCAGCCTTTGCCCATTTTCATTCATGCGACTGATGTTGTATTTTCCAAGGCACACTGGCCATGAACTCGAGTCCTTGCCCACACGAGCATTGAAATCACCGAGCATATAAATGTAGTCAGATTTTGGAACTGCCTTGATCACAGAGTCTAACTCCTCATAGAAAGAATCCTTCACATCATCAGAGGAATCGGGTGTCGGTGCATATGCAGTAATAATGGTGGCAAAACCACAAGAGGTTGCCAAGCGCAGGGATAATAGTCTTTCATTTCCTCCTGCTGGAATTTCAATCATTCCCAGTAGCGAATTCTTTACTGCAAAGCCCACACCATGTTGCCTTTTTTCTGCCGGCCCTCTACCCTTCCCAAAAAAGGTGTAATTGTTTTCCCTGAGTGTCCCTTCCTCAGCGAGGCGTGTCTCCTGCAGGCCAGCAATATCAATGTTAAGACGATTGAGTTCGGTATCAATCACAGCCGTTTTTCTCACATCGTCAGTACTGGTCAAGTCAGCGGAAAATCCTGGACACATGGTTCTCACGTTTCAGGTTGCAAGCCGTAGCTTGAGGTTTCTATTTTTCTTTTTATTAGTACCTGGTGCATTGGTTTTACAGCCTGCGAACCAGATTTTGTCCTAGCCCCAAGCACCCATTGAAGCAGGCAGGCTGTGGCGGATCAGCACTCAATTGGCCGGGGGCTGCCCAGCTTGAGGCGGGCGGTAGCTGATCAGTGACACCTGTAGGTGTCTCCCACCGTCAGAGGCAACGCGTGGCGCCCCATGTCTACGCCAATTTACAAGGACTTATAACCCGTAACAGTTGCCTCTCGCTTTGATTCCGAGACCAGTTAAGACCAGTGATGGAGTTATTGCCTCTCCATAGCACAAAGCCTGGGCTAAAATATAGAGATCATGTGTTGCCCATGCAGCATGATCCCTCTCTCGGCCTACCTAGTTCACTCCAGAGGAAAGGTAACACCTCTACATCTGGAACAAGACAAGCTACAGAAGCTGTCGGATCAGCAAAGCAATGCTCTAACTGTCCACCTGTCGGAGCTTCGATCCTAGACCAGCCGCCAACCAGGGCTCAGGGCCTGGTCTGCCCTGCCATGACATTTTGTCTTTAGGTTGCATTTCCTCGCACCAGGGTAAGGCTTGTATCCTCCCAATTGCGCTCTTCCGCCCGAAGCCGTTGGCACAATGTGGGGTGTCGGGTTTGGTAAGCGCCGCCCAACGTTCGGCGCTAACAGAAAGCAAATTTTGATATAAATTACTATAACCATGTCATTGTCTTGTAACCTGTCAATATTGTTGTTAAGGATATCACGAGTGTTAATCATGTGACATCACGGTGAAGACGAACTGGGTGACGTCATAAGCACATTGTAAAGATGGCCGCCTCACTTTTGACATGCACCAAAGAGGAGCAGTGTTCTGTTATGCTGTTTTTGATCAGTGAATGGGTAAATCCTGTAGAAATTCATCGGCGAATGAAAGCCCTGTATGGCGATGCATGTCTGCCAGTCCAGCAAGCGTATGAGTGGATTTTTATTTTCCCGCATATCATATCACAGGCCGGTCTCCCTGGTCGAGGCGTTAGCAGCTTTCTTCGTAACCCCGAATACTCTCGTGGTTGACGTGAGTGCTCGAGAACTGGAAGCGGTTCGAGTTGCGCCATTGTCTTATGAGAGTATGGAGCCGGTCGCTCAGAAAGTCGTGGCATGCTGATGAGAGTAATCTAGCCTAGGAATAAACATACATCTGAAAGATGCTGATGTTGACCGCAATAGCCTGAAACAGGATGGAAAGGCGGAAGAAAATATCCTATTACAGGACATCGCTCTCAACACCAGCATTTTACCGCTGTTGTTGATTTCTTGGCAAGATCACGCTCAGTAGTTTGCCATTGCTTTCTGAGCGGCCGGCTCACATATCCCGTAAGTAACGGGCGCGGCGAGAACCGTTACCGATTCTCGCACAGCTGCGTTGGCTCACGTGGATAAACGGCATACGGATACGGTCGCTAACACCTAGGCCAGGGAGACCGGCATGAGTGGATTAGGGAATTTAAAAACGGCGTGACTTCTGTGACAGACTGTTAGCAACTGGGTCAGGCACATAAAGTAGTGATCTCAGAGTGGTTACACACGCCACCAAGTGAATTGTGGTCTACTGGAATCCGAACACTTTATCGGGGCTGGAGGACTTGCATTGAACACCAACTGTGACTCCATAGAAAAATGATACCTTTGTTCTTTACTATTTCAGAATATATTCACCCCCCCCCCCCTTTTAAAAAAACATTTAAAGTTTCCAATTGAAGCCCCAACGTATAACAGATGTACCAACCACTACATTGAGTAACAGAACTAACAGACACAACCAGCAGCAAGATGATGTTAGAACAAGGTGTACTCCAGTGACGTCTCCGTCACTAACACTATTCGTAGCCTATGCAAATAAGCCTTTGGATATCACGATTAGGACGTCACGTTGACACAGGCGCAAGCGTGCTGTGACACGGGTTGATGCCAGATCTCATCGCTCGCAACAGGGAGGAAGAATTGGCCATTTATGCCTCCCTGCACTCAAGCCTACGAAGACACGATGATTATATTCCATACCCACAGGGCATTTTTGCTACCAGACTTGACAGAACATCAAAGACATTACAGAAAATATTGTAGCCAGAGTGCAAATCTCCTTTGCAGACAACCCAGCCGTATGGACTTGTGAAGAATATATTATTGCAATCAACAATAATAATGGTCTCGTGAAGAATATGTTAGAGCAATCAACAATAATAATGGTCTCGTGAAGAATATGCTAGTGCAATCAACAATAATAATGGACTCGTGAAGAATATGTTAGTGCAATCAACAATAATAATTAATAATACATTGTTCCAAAGCAGTTTTCCGCCATGAGACTATGGTGTGGAAGCGTCATCACATTGAGGTATATATGGCCAGTCTTCCCCTGGCTTTCGCAGGCGACGAGCCCAGGCAGCGACTCCATGCCCAGCTGTAAAAAAATACGATACAGCAAATGTTACTAGTGTTAGAGGAATGGTTAAAGCAATATGGCTAGGGAAGATCAGTGTAGAGAAAACATCATGAAAAGTGATCTGAACTGTTTGTCTGTCTGTCTGCCTGCCTGCCTGCCTGCCTGTCAAATAAAACATACCGCTCTAAGCTTGTGTTGGATGGAAACATACTGCGTCCGAAAGACACTATATGAGACAAATGAAACAATGACAGCACAAAGAATGGCAAACATGAAACATTTCACTGCTATCTTATGGGAAGCAAATACGAAATTTCTCAAGAAGTTATATACTGGACAAGCGTGGCTAGTAATTGAATACGATATTGGGCAATAGCAGCTAGTCATACTTTAACAAAATAATAAAAGAAAATAAAGGAATGTTGATGACAACTGGAAGAATGGAGACAACGCATTTAAACTAATGGAACATCTAACGTCTGCAAACAATGGAACGTAGGAGGGACAAGCAGTAAACAGATAATTTTTAACATTGGACAGACCACTTCATGTAGAAGATGGTTATTGGTCTTGGAAAGGAAAGACAAAAGGGATACAAACCTTAAATAATAATAAATAAAGATTGGGACTAGTCCTATACCTAACATATCCATCGCCAAATCCAACAACATTACAGACACATTCCCAGCTTGGAAACTACAGTGCCTGCTTGTGATAATTAAAATAAAACAACATTCTTGATATTGAGGGGGGAAATCCCACCACCCAGAATGAATCAGAAAGAAGAAAAACAATCATAAACTACGTAGAAGAATATTAGTGCAGTGAGGCATTAAACACCACCTAGACATCTTGCATAGCATCTGGAAATCTTGCACACTACCCAGCGATCTTGCACACTACACTGAGGTCTTGCACACTACCCAGCGATCTTGGACACCACCCAGAGAACTGGCACACCACCCATAAATCTTGCACACAACCCAGAGATCTTGCACACCACCCAGAGATCTTGCATACCATCTATAGATCTTGCACACCACCCAGAGATCTTGCACACCACCCAGAGTTCTTGCATACCATCTATAGATCTTGCACACCACCCATAGATCTTGCACACCACCCATAGATCTTGAACACGACCCATAAATCTTGCACGCCATCCAGAGATCTTGCACACCACCCAAAGATCTTGCACACCACCCATAAATCTTGCACACCACCCAGAGATCTTGCACATCACCCAGAGATCGTGCACACCATCTATAGATCTTGCACACCACCCAGACATCTTGAAAACCATCTATAGATCTTGCACACCACCCAGAGATCTTGCACACCACCCAGAGATCATGCACACCACCCAGAGATCTTGCACACCATCTATAGATCTTGCATACCTCCCAGATATCTTGCACACCATCTATAGATCTTGCACACAACTCAGAGAACCTGCACACCACCCAGAGGTCTTGCAAACCACCCATAAATCTTGCACACCACCCAGAGATCTTGCTGACCATCTATAGATCATTCACACTACCAGAGATCTTGCACACCATCTATAGATCTTGCATACCACCCAGAGATCTTGCACACCACCCAGAGATCTTGCACACCACATCGAGATCTTGCACACCATCTATAGATCTTTCTCACCATCCAGAGCTCTTGAACACCACCCAGAGATATAGCACACCATATATAGATCTTGCACACCACCCATATATCTTGCACACCACCCAGAGATGTTGCACACCATCTATAGATCTTACACACCACCCAGAGATCTTGCACACCATCTATAGATCTTGCACACCACCCATATATCTTACACACCACCCAGAGATGTTGCACACCATCTATAGATCTTACACACCACCCAGAGATCTTGCACACCACCCAGAGATCTTGCTCACCATCTATAGATCTTGCACACCACCCAGTGATCTTGCATACCAAACAGAGATCTTGCACACCACCCACAGATCTTGCACACCACCCAGAGGTCTTGCACACCACCCAGAGATCTTGCACACCATCTATAGATCTTGCACACCACCCATATATCTTGCACACCACCCAGAGATCTTGCACACCATCTATAGATCTTGCACGCCACCCATATATCTTGCACACCACCCAGAGATCTTGCACACCACCCATAGATCTTGCACACCACCCATAGATCTTTCACACCACCCATAAATCTTGCACACAACCCAGAGATCTTGCACACCACCATTAAATCTTGCACACCACCCAGAGATCTTGCACACCACCCAGACATCGTGCACACCACCCAGAGATCTTGCACACCATCTATAGATCTTGCATACCACCCTGAGATCTTGAACACCACAAAGAGATCTTGCACACCACCCAGTAATCTTGCACACCACCCAGAGAACTTACACACCACCCAGAGAACTTACACACCACCCAGAGATGTTGCACACCATCTATAGATCTTGCACACCACCCATAGATCTTGCACACCATCTACAGATCTTGCACACAACCCAGAGATCTTGCACACCACCCAGAGATCTTGCACACCATCTATAGATCTTGCACACCACCCAGAGATCTGGCACACCATCTATAGATCTTGCACACCACCCAGAGATCTTGCACACCACCCAGAGATCTTGCACACCACCCAGAGATCTTGCACACCACCCAGAGATCTTGCACACCATCTATAGATCTCGCACACCACCCAGAGATCTTGCACACCACCCAGAGATCTTGCACACCACCCTGATTACTGCGCTTGGAGAGAGTAAGAAAAGCCCTGCACAACATTCTACCGGGAAATGGAAAATTGGTAACTGGTCGCGATAAAATTAACCACATCAGCCTCACGCCCACTGACGCAAGCCCTTCTCGGGGCTCAGGCGATCTGAACTAAATCCGTCCGATTTAAGACTGGAAAAGCAGTCTTTTAACAACCAATCATCTACCAGCCTTATTGCATAGCAGCACATCTATTGAGAATATTCACGTAATAACACTTGCGGTAATGCATTTGGTATTGCCGTCAAGCAATTAATTAATTACGCAGTGTGAATCATCATGCAGACATTCAACTATTTAATTATGCATGCGCCAAAGTTACCAACATGGCAATAATAATCATCATCATCAGCATCATCATTATTATGTAGCAAGCCCTTCACAAAACGCTCGTTGGGAAGACTCTCGATCCATGGCCAGCTCCCCTGTCGCCAGTGTGTTCGAATTTCCCTTCAAATCGATAATTATTGCTCACTGACCTGCGCTCTCAGGTCGAGCTAGCCTAAGCTTTGCACCGGGACATTTCTTGCACAGGGACATTTCTTGCACAGGGACATTTCTTGCACCGGGACATATCTTGCACCGGAACATTTCTTGCACAGGGACATTTCTTGGGAAAACTTCTTCTGCCAGCATCACGCTGGCCTGGCGGTCGGAGGGATGCTGGCATCACCCGTCGAGTGCCGACTGCTCTAACGATACGGAGCGAGTACAATCTACCCGTGGGGGGCTGCGGTGTCGCAGTCACAAGACGCTCGTCTGCCCGCCCTGTAGTCATGGATTCGAATGCGCTTTGAGGCAGATTTGGAAAATTGCCCTGGTTCCCAGGCTAGTTAATTGCATATCCTTTACAAGACGTAGAAGTCAACCCCAGCATTGTTTGGCTGTTCGTGATTCCTGGGTAAGTTTATGTTCAGTAGTTTGCCATTGTTTTCCGAACGACCGGCACCCATGCCATTTCATTAAAAACAAAAAAACAAAACGAACAAAAACAAAAAAAGTAAGGCGGTCTACTGCGGGATTACGAACTGCTCCCGTAAAACCTTCGATACGGAGCAGGGTAGACCCAGCTTAAAATGGCTACCAGGAAATATCTAAAGAAGTGTGTGCGTGTGTGTGCGCGAGCGTGTGTGTGTGTGTTCACACATTTCTCAGTCCCAACGCGTGGATCATTACTTTAGTATATTTTCGAATCCCTGGCAAATTTCAACATCGATTATGCATTTTTACATACACACCCTGCCAGGCTAATCTCACCGGCTATCTTGACGTTAGCATAACTGCATTCTGTCGTTTCGGTAGCCATTTTGTGCTTGTATGTTGACGAACGTTGGCCTGGAGGCATCCGCGAGGTTACAATACTGACGCCAGGCCCGGATCATAACTCTAATATTCAGCGCATAAATCTAAGCTGAAATCGAATACAGAAACACCTGTGTCTGAAACCTAACCCGAGAGGGCCCCTATTCTGTTCTTCTATTCCTCGCTGGTCGGCAGATAATAGCTGCGAAAGTTCGCACACTTTACCACCCTTGCCGTACTCCGATCCTGTTTGTGGATTGCTGTTTCCCCTCCTTTTAAATTTGGGCTATCTATCACGCTGAATGCATTTTATACTTATAGGTGAAACTGATCCTGGAGTAAATACTGGTGTAGGTGGTTGTGGAGTCATAATTTCATACTGCAATTTCTATCAAAAATTCTGTCAGGTATTTTATTTTTGTTCTTGCGCGCTGACGGCGGGCAGTCGGCGTTTTCCATGCGCCGGTCAGTTGGTTAAATTTTGACTTCCCGTTCAGAATCAATGGCAAATTACTGAAGGCAAAATTTCCCAGAAAACCAATCTGGGTTTGATCGCAGCGTCCCACAGAGGACATGCAACATTAGTTTTCTTCCTTTTTAGTTAATTATTAGCAACGTTAATGTCTAGGAATCTATCAGTTCATTGCAGTAGCATTAGAAATAACACACTGGTATTGATTGGAACATATAGTGGGGAAAGACAAGAATCAGAGATTAGAGGACACCCTAGACAATATCCACATTGAAAGTTATAGGTACAGAGGAATTCGAACCTGTTGCTTCCAACAGCAGCAGCGCTTCGCTGAAGGAAGACATGTACTTTGATACACGGGCAACTGGACACGGTGAAAAAGGTATCATACATAATTAGGCCTGCCGTCCACCTCTTCCTTTCCTCACCATGAATACAGATCGATACATATAAATGTTTTTTATTGCCATGCCAGTTAACAGACTTTTGAATATTGTGTTGGGGCAGCTCATCTTGAAATATTTCACTTATAGCCTATTCTGTGGCGACGGAGTTACGAATGCATTTCGTAATCCCACATACCGCGTTCGAAACACAGCTGCAGACGATTTGGAAACAGACCGCCCTGCGTTGGTTTCCATACAATGGTATGAGCGGTATGAATGCCGGCCGTTCAGAAAGCAATAGCAAATTACTGATTGTAAACTTGCCCAGGAATCACAAACAGCTGAAAAATGCTGGAGTTGACTGCTACGTCCTGTAAAGGATATGCAATTAACTAACTAAAGCAAACCATATTAATTTTTGTCTTGATTATCGACACTTTATTTCGATTTCTGTTATCCAGTTCACGGTACCGTATGTTATGCTTAATCTGCATATTTCGCTTTGTCACGCTGTCAGACCACCCGATTCTTCTCTCAGTCTATATCATCTAACTGATCCACATGTTCTGGTTGTCAAACATATCTTCCATCGTCACTCATCCTCTCGAAGACAAGATCAAATCGCTCGAGAGGTGCTCCTAAATGACGCAACAGTAATCTACCATTTCACAAACCTGCTTGTCCAGTAACTGTTGTCTCAGTTGTGGCTATCTCCAGATTTTCACCTGACAGTGTTAACCAGAGAGGAGCTGCTGGCCGAGTTGCTAGAACGCCGGATTCTCCTTCGGGAGACCCGGGTTCGAATCCTTGGTATGATGTTTAATTTTTTTTCCTGTCGGGGGCAAAAAGAAAATCCTAACCTGCACAGTTCGCGGCGACTGCACTAGCCAGGCAGCCTTAATTCCTCAGGCTCAAACACCCCCTGTCATACACCGCAAGGTATTATATTGGCAGTAAATGACAGTATGACAGTGTTAACCAGAAACATTCCGTTATATTGCCCTTTAGCCGAACAAACTCAACATTTCCTTCACATCCTCCAATCTCTTATACACAATTATCTGCGAGATACGTGACAAAATCTTCTTCAGACAGGCTGGGAGGCAACTGGCAGACCAATTCAGGGAGCATTTGAATGACATCATACAACATTTTGACAAATGTGTTTTCAATCATTTCAATTTACCTGATCAAAAGGAGATCGATGGTGCATGTGTCACCGCCATCAAACCAGATTATTCTGACAGTTCTAACAAACTGAGAATGGAATGTGTGTTGTGGTTGCTACTTTATTTATTTAGTTTTTTTTTTTTTTTATGTTCATCTTGCTTCCTGATTCGTAACTTTTGGCTACCATCCTTTCTCGTATTATATTATCTTGTTGATTGTGTTTCTATTTAGATATTTCTTTCCCTAACATTTAAGTTCAAAAGCCCCGAGTTTCTTCTTTAGTGCCTGAAATTGTACATGATTTACACTGGTATGTTGTTACAGGAAAGATGTAGATTCTGAAAAACTATGCTTTTATTTGTTTGCTGGCGTTGTGAAATTGACACTCATTGTTATTTAACCTCTGCATTGCTTGGGCTTGTCTCGTTCTGGCTTCAGTCCTTGTTGTTGTTTAACCCCTGCATTGCTTGGGCTTGTCTCGTTCTGGCTTCAGTCCTTGTTGTTGTTTAACCTCTGCATTGCTTGGGCTTGTCTCGTTCTGGCTTCAATCCTTGTTGTTGTTTAACCTCTGCATTGCTTGGGCTTGTCTCGTTCTGGCTTCAGTCCTTGTTGTTGTTTAACCGCTGTATTGCTTGGGCTTGTCTCGTTCTGGCTTCAGTCCTTGTTGTTGTTTAACCTCTGCATTGCTTGGGCTTGTCTCGTTCTGGCTCCAGTCCTTGTTGTTGTTTAACCTCTGCATTGCTTGGGCTTGTCTCGTTCTGGCTTCAGTCCTTGTTGTTGTTTAACCTCTGCATTGCTTGGGCTTGTCTCGTTCTGGCTCCAGTCATTGTTGTTGTTTAACCTCTGCATTGCTTGGGCTTGTCTCGTTCTGGCTTCAGTCCTTGTTGTTGTTTAACCTTTGCATTGCTTGGGCTTGTCTCGTTCTGGCTTCAGTCCTTGTTGTTGTTTAACCGCTGCATTGCTTGGGCTTGTCTCGTTCTGGCTTCAGTCCTTGTTGTTGTTTAACCGCTGCATTGCTTGGGCTTGTCTCGTTCTGGCTTTAGTCCTTGTTGTTGTTTAACCTCTGCATTGCTTGGACCAGTGTCCTTCTGGCTTCATTCCTTGTTGTTGTTAATTATGGAGCAAAGACATTTAAAGTTTGGTATATTTTCAAAATTTGTTCTCGTTTGCTTTGAACTCAACCGTCGTCTATACAAGTGCTACTACTGTTATTGCACTGGACTAAGTTTTGCGTGTGGATTAGTTATCCCTATTACAAGTGTCCTTCGCCATGAGGCGAATCCACTCCGTCTTCTACGCTACTTGTAATATACGTCCCCAAGTCAGGGACCAGAAGTCAACATTTTATTCCAACTGACGGTGTAGGGTTGAACCTGCTCCCCGGTATCAGCACACCGGAAGTTTAAAAACGTGCACTTTTATCCATTCCGCCATGCTGACTTTCATTGTCTTAATTGTTGACTGTAATTGTTGATTGACATGTTGTATTTCAGTAAACAGAAAAACTTGTTGACATCCACGGTCCTTTTATAGCCCGACTATCATTTATCAGGGCTAAATGACTTGGACTATCTTGCACTTTTGAATACTGTCAATACTTCCGTTTTTTCTAGACAACATTGTCAGTAAATGTATTTGCTTTTGATAGATTTTACAACTTGTTCCTTATTCTACATGTATGAGGTTTCCCGTTACCTGTTCATTGGAAAATAATTTGATGGTAACGGTAGCTTGCATTTTGTTGTTCTTTTCAACCTTTGTCAGTTAATTTGCACGTATTGACAATAATATATGATGGTATGATTAATGAAGAAATGAGAAATAGAATAAGAATAAACAAAGTGATATACCAAGCATGAAATCGATCTACGAAACTGGGTTACCAATTAAAACTAAGAATAATCAGAAGTTTTGGTTGTCTTCAATGACCTTAAGGTGTAGATACATGGACGATGAATAAAGAATTTGAGAGTAAAACTGAAGCTTTAGAAATATGGTTATATAGATGAATAGGAAGAACATCATTGCAGGAGAAGAAAATAAAGTAGAATTTAACCCCCCCCCCCCCCCCCCCCAAAAAAAAAAAAAAAAAAAAAAAAAAAAAAAAAATTAGTTTCAAGAAACCTTCTTGAGAGGGGAATTGTAAAAAGACCACGTTACATAGTGGTTGATGGTTGAGAACATAAAAAGATTCACTGGAAGAATCGTGTAGGAATGCATAATGAAGAGATTCAGGACGGAGGGTATTGAAGACTCCTTGCTACTGACATTCAGTGCTAGAGTTAGCTATATATATATATACACACACACACACACACACACACACACACACACACACACACACACACACACACACACACACACACACACACACGAGACTAGATGAATCCGAAACACTGCTGGCAGGAGGTAAAAGACATTGGAAATGAATCCTGTATTGAAGTTCATGGGGAAAGGATAATGCGTGAAAATAGTAACATATGGAAGAAAGGAAAGATAAAGTATGCTTATTTAAACAATTAAAAGCATATACACAAGATAATAAAGAAGTTAAGCAGATAAGGGTAGGAAAAACAACACTATTTATATGCCTTACCAGGAGAGGCAGACGTGGCAACAACCAGAGAAAATCTCAGAAACCCTTACAACACAAGAATGAAAAGAGGAAAATATAACCATTTACGACCAAATAAACAGATGGTTGGATTTCTTTGAGGGACCACAGACTAGACCAGTTCCGAAAGATCCCCTTAGCTATATAGACTGTAGAAGTGGAGCTGGATATCAACTGTGAAAGACCATCTAACGAAAAGACCAGAAAAACGATCAATCTAATGAAGGATGGGGAAACTGCTGGTCCAGATGATATCCCAACAGAAGTTATTAAAGCCTAGGGTGCATCTCAGCTGAGTTCTGCACAAATCATTGACCAGTCTGATACACTGAATAAATATCAGCGACTGCATTGAAAAGAATTTTAATGAAGCTGCCAAAGGATGCAGACTTGCAAGCGTATGAAATGTATAGAGGAATAATGTTATTATAAGTGTCTTGGAAAGTATTAAGTAGAATCATTCTAGAAAGATTAAAAGATGGCATTGAAATAACAAAAAGAAAAGGAAAAATAAAGTAATGCCACAGTGTTTTAATCTCCGAGACACGATACTGCTTATAAGCCCCCCCCCCCCCCCCCCCCCCGTTGATCAGATCTTGTAACATTTCAGTATTTTTCTTATTCTTGGCTCACAGTATTCTAAGAATTATTGTGTAACTATTGAACTCAAATGACCAGATTTTCTTCTTTAGTGTTTGCTGAATGGCCCGTGGCCCGTGGCCCACATTAAAATGTGAACAAAAGTTTTATTTTCACTTGTTTGCCGGTGTTGAGTCGCGGGCTCTTAATACTGTTTAATCTCTGCGTTGCTGCGTTTAATTTCAGCCATCCTGCGTCCATCTTCTGTCGACCAGTGCATTGCTATTGATTACGGAGCCTAGATATTCAAAGCTTATGACATTTTTACTTTCTTCATTTTTGATAGTTATCTTTGGTTGTATATAATCATTGTTTATCATTGTTTGTAGGCGACATATAAAGACATGACACTGTATTATTTAGACTCTCTGTGGACTGAATAATGAAGACAACAATAACTACTGATAGAAATGACCGCAAGAACACCGCATGACGAGAACACTGAAGAAGACCCATTTGCAAATCTAACCATTAGATAACTCCTGTTTGCGGACGACCAAGCACTAATAGCAAAATCAGAAGCTGAATTACAAGACCACATGAATAGTCTAAACGAAATGTGTAGGGAACACAATATGAAAATTAGCACAAGTAAAACAGAGGTATTGACTATAACTAAAGACGAAAAAGCAACAACTATTCACCTAAACGAACATCCCTTGAAACAAGTAAAGAGTTTCAATTACCTAGGAAGTATAATATCACCAAATGGCAAATCAGAAGACGAGATCGAAAATAGATGCAATAAGGCAAACCAATTCATTGGACAAATGGCACCAATACTAAAGAACAAACATATATCAATAACTACTAAGAAAGCGTTTTACAACACAATCTTCCTACCAACTCTATGTTACCAATGCCAAACCTGGACAATGACAGAAAAAGAGAAAAGAAAAATCACAACAACAGAAATGAGATTCCTGAGAAGATGTGATATTTCCTTCTTCCCAGTGACGACGATAATCTGTGTCTTCTTAATATTCAGTTCTAACCCTAGTTGTTCACTGTGTGCAACAACCGCATCTACTAAATGTTGCAGGTCCTGTTCATTGTCTGCAATCAAGACTATCATCTGCATATCTAATGTTATTGATGTATCGTTCCCCAATGTTGATTCCTTCCATATCTTCTATACTTCTGAAAATATTTTCACTGTACAGGGAAAAAAGATCTGGAGACATTACGGATCCCTGTCTCACACCTCTTTTAATATGCTGATGTTGACCTACATCGTTATCAATTCTGATGGCAGCTTGTTGTTTCCAATATATGTTCTTTTTACAAGTCTAAGGTCTTTTCCATCAATTTGTTGATCTTCAAGCATCCTTAACATGTCGACATGTCTCACTTTATTGAAAGCCTTTGTGTAGTCAATAAAGCAAAGATATAGATCTTTGTTTACTTCTATAGGACGTCAAAAAAAAAAAAAAAAAAAAAAAAAAAAAAAAAAAAAACAATTCACAAGGAAAAGAAAACAAATAATAAGAATACATCCAGCAAACCATAACACCATTTCTCCAGGTAAAACGACATGAGATCACGCATATACGTAGGTAGCAATGTGGACACAATTGAAAAAGCCGAAAGAGATATTAAACAGGTAGGAAATGTGTCGAAGTCCCAAGATATTAAATCTAGTACCAAACTTATAATATTTACATCAAAAGTCTAATCAGTCTCCTGCCTAAAGCAGAAACATTGAGATCGACTAAAACAGTAACAAAACTACACATATTTATTAATCGGTGCCTGCGCAGAATAGAAGGGATAATATGGTATGAACTGAGTTGATCCGAGGATCACAGCACTCGGTACATTCCTATAAGCGCTCCATCCCCAACTTCAAGAGCTAGCGAAGAGTCCAAATACTAATGGCATCAGTTGCAGTCTCATTTGTGTCCGTGGGACGCAGAGGTGTTTCCAAGGCACCAGGGCCGGGTTATATACTGGCCAAGACCTATTGACGCGTCCTCGTCGAGCGTCCTGGGCAACAGGTCCCTTTGGGGTCCTGGCTAAGGTCAATAGGATCGCTGATTCCTCCGAAGTCGGAGAGTGTCTGCCTGTACGGCGAGGAACCACCAGTCTGCACACCAATAAGCCAGACATGGGACAACGGATACTCACGCAAACCTCAGTCCGGTATGACATCACACTGATGTTGGACAACAGGATGTCTTCATCCGACATACAGGACTTCGCTTTGGAGCACAAGCCAACGAACACAAGCAAGCAAGCAATTTGTGTCCGTCTGGCCAGTTTATGACACAATCACCAATACGAAGCTCATTGCGCGAACAAATCCCAGGGAATCAAGAGGCGAGGGAAAGATGCAGACTGAGGAAAAAATGGAGAAACAAATGTTAATAGTACGAGGGGGCTTCAAATGAAAACCTTAACGAATTTTTTTTAACACGGATCTCAACAATAACCAAAGCTGAGGAAGCAGGTTGAACGAGACCGAATTTGGAATTTTTATTTTTGAAAACTGGAACTGGAACTCTCTGTGTGTGTGTGTGTGTGTGTGTGTGTGTGTGTGTGCGTGTGTGCGTGTGTGTGTGTGTGTGTGCGTGTGCGTGTGTGAACAAATATAATGAAAAAGCAAACAACAAATGTATCATTTTTCGTTGTAGTCACCACTGCGTTCAATGCAAGTCCTCCAGTGCCGACAGAGTGCTTGGATTCCTAGAGGAAAACATTCTCTTGGTCTCGCGTGTAACCACTCATGCACCACCGACTGTACCTCTTCATACGACCGAACAGTTTAGAAACATCCTACACCATTCATACACTTGCTGGCCCGACAGGCCTGCATGACCATACTGGATTTTCATTCACCGATGAATTTCTGTATGTTTCACCCCTTCACTGATCAGAAAACATAACAGAACAATGCTCTCTTTGGTGCATGTAAAAAGTGGAGCGGCCATCTTTAAACTGTCCTTATGATGTCATCGTGTTGTCTGCACCGTGATGTCACATGCGTTACACTCTTGACATCTTTACCAATAATATTGACAGGTTACAAGACAATGGCATGGTTATTGTAATTTCTGTCACACTTTTAAGGTTTTGATTTGAAGTCCGCTGACTTAATAAGAAAGCCATTGCCCTGGAACTTACAGTGCAAAAGAAATACAATAAGACATGAAAACATATGGACAAGAGAATTAGATACAGGCATGAATAATATAAGGAGGATATAGAAGGAGCTCGAGAAACAGCAAAGGACAAGGCGACTGGCGTTCGTGTGTTAATGTAACAGGTCCTTTACAGAATCTTGCTTCTCCCGATCCGCCAGAGAGTTTCTCAATTTCTTGCAATTTCTCTATCCTCTTGCACTCTCCTGCCATTTCTCATACCTCTTTCACTCTCCTGCCATTTCTCTCGCCTCTTGCACTCTCCTGCCATTTCTCTCGCCTCTTGCACTCTCCTGCCATTTATCTCACTTCTTGCACTCTCCTGTCATTTCTCCCGCCTCTTGCACACCCGCCCCTTGCACTCTCCTGCCACTTCTCCCACATCTTTCACTCATCTGCTATTTCTCCCGCCTGTTGCACTCATCTGCCATTTCTCCCGCCTCTTGCACTCTTTTCCGCAAGGTGTCTGTAATACCCCGTGTCATCTTCGTGATGATCAACCATTGCCTTTTCTTCCAGAAAATATGTCACCTATCACTGTTCTTTCCCAGTCATCATGGCGTTCCAAGTGCTCCATTTGGAGATACCAGGCAGAAGCAGAACAAGTCTGAGCCCAGTCAGATAACTCTAACTACTGCTAAAGTTGTCATATCCAACACTATTAGAGCAATCATGAAGTGGATCTCTGCACAATCAATTAAACCAAATATGATAAAGCATAAAAATTAGCAAAGAATGGATTGAAACAAAAACTTCCCTCGGGACATTCATTCTGTGTGGATGATGTGATGGATAACGATCTGGTTATAATGACCCAGCCTACAAGGGAGATCAGGAAATGTTCTGGGAAGTAAAGTATTATATACCCATTGCACCCATGGAGTGGCGATTGAACTATACAATTATGGGGCTAGAACCGTCTACTCAATTTGCCTCAAGTCACCGAAAATGGCCCTTTACTTTGTTTTACGCTCTGGACAATAGCCTCAGTAACACAGTGGCCAGCATGCAGGCGTGTTGATACAGAAGTCATTTGTTCGAATCTCTTTTAAGGCAGGTATTATTTTAAGTGACCTGGCTGTAAGTTAAATGGAAAGGACCCTCTACACGTCCCGAGGTTGGTCCTGATTTGTTTAGGCTAGTTTGCACACTATGGGTGATATGGTCAGTATTACCTAGACCGCCTTTATTCCCCAGGAAATTTCCTGACACTCATTTTAAGATGGGTCGACCTAAGTGCTCAGATCAATGAAAAATTGTATCTGCTTCGATTGGGTTTCGATCACACGAACAACGGGCCAGCAGGAAAGCACGTTGCCCACGATCCTGCCGGGGCTCCCGCTCTCACATTGAACCAGCCTAAAGTTAAATCAACAGGTACCGACCGTACAGGCATCATGTCTGCGTCTGTATTGTGACCCAGCCATCGCATATATGTAGGCCTGAATGCGCAGAAGACATGTGGTCAGTCTGTAGGCGGACGACGAACTCTCGTCCGGACACGCTCACGACATTATGAGCTTATCAACTACATTAGTGCGCCAGCAGCCTAACACAGGTACCAGAACATGTTTTTCGAAGTAAAAGCTGCCGATGGGATATTGACCACATTTTGCGTTGAGTGCCGATCGTTCCATAAAAATATGGGGCTACCACCATCAACCCATTAGTCTCAGGATATAAAATAGGGTCATTTCAATTACTTTACATTCTGAAGTGCCCGCCGCACATTTCCTTACCAGGCTGTCCAACATCACCTCTTCGAGTGTCCAGCTCTTATTTTAAAATGTTGTATATCCAGAAAGTTTCGATCAACTCTAGGCTGATTTTGTAGGCTATGTTATGTTCGGTAGTTTGGCTTTGCTTTCTGAACGAGAAATCAACGTTAAAGACCAACTTAATACTAGTGTAGGGAATTAACTCCCTACCTCGCCATCCGCGTACTGGAAGTTTTAAGAGCGAACGCTCATATCCGATTGTAACGTCCCTACCACGAAAGCCGCAAGATAAAACACGTAAGTTCAGCAACAGCTGATGAACATGTGCATGCACTGGGCCAGAAAGCCACCACACAAGCGCAGCTGGATGCACAACAACTAAAACAACAACAAGAAAACTTTTCATTTTTTTTTCATGTTTTTTTTTTTTGGTATTTTAAATTACTCCTGTGGCTGTTTATTTTCACGATTTCCATGCTGGTTTGTTGTATGAGTTTAATACTGTAATCAACATGTGCATTTGTGTTTCTATTGTATGTTGCTTTTAACGTTACAAAAATACTGCACCGCGGATCAAGGTTAAGAGAAATACTGGGTTTGTACGAGATCTGAACATTGAAGAGTGCTGGCTCATGTTGCGCTTTATGTCTCGGAAACTGAAATACCTGGGCCGTACATTGGTTTAGAAAGAACAATAATGGAAGTCGTGGATCCCGACAGAAGAGGAAGAGATGGAACAATACTCAAGTAGACACAGGACATTTGTCTTTTATGTTTGTTCGCTGGCTTCGAATTCAAGAGTAGTTTATTCGCGGACCCCTTCTATTTCACTGGAATAATTTTTGTGCCTGGTTTAATTGCTAGTGTCTCTCGCCATCAGGCCAATGCACTCCGATATTGTAATTTACATCTCCAAGTCAAGGACGAGAATACATGTTAGTCTAATTGACCGTTGTGGGTGCTGAACCTTCTATCTTGGCATTAGCACACCGGAAGTTTAAGAGCGTGAGCTCTTATTCATTCCGCCATGCTGACCTCACACGAAAGATTAAATGCACACTGATCATGAAATGGAAGAGACAGGAGAGGTTACAATGATTCGAGAATTTCCCTAAACATAGCACAATTACTAATATAACTAGTCTGAAACAAACCGATGTATGCATATATTTGTGTACTTTGATAACAGCAGACATAACATATATTACAGAAGTTGCATGTAGAAAAGCTAATGGAAAAGCAGCATTTCAATGGTTGAAACATACTAATGGACAATATGTGTTTGCCAACTGAGAAGAGAAATATAGTACCTAAGATCGATATTGAACCAAACCAGATATACGATAGTGAATCATGGACAACTAAATGAGTAGTGAGGAAACGTGTCGAAGATGCAGAGATGTGGTTTTATAGAAAAATGATGATAAAACCATGAACGGATTACAAGCGTAATAAAGATATCTTAAAAGAAGTTAACTCTCAAAGATTATTGGTTACTCGCATCAGAAGACAGTCCACATGTTTTGATCTTGAGAAAATTGGAGAAGAGGAGAGGCAGTGGGATACCGAGAGAGTACCTACTGGACAGTCTGACATCATGGCAGAGAGGAACATCGGTATTGGAAACTATTGGCATCACACAAGACAGGAGGCTGTGGACAAACATGATAACCAACACCACACGGCGAGGAATGTAAACGAAAGTCCTACTTGTCTGGTTTCTTAAACTATCTAGTTTTAGTTTTAGTTTTAGTCGTTGGATCAACATCACGGCACACGGTTTAACCCATAAGTGCTCCGTTTTACCTCCTAACTCAAACCTGAGTTTGGAGAAACTCAGCTCAATGCACGAACTCCGTTGCATCGGCGAGGATCCTGAAATGCTTTGGGTAGATTTTTTAACTCGAAATTTTGCCCGGGCAGCGCCATTAGGCTCCTCTTTTTCGATTTCCAACTGCCAAGGGATGTTTTACGTGCGCAACAATACACACGGGCGTCCGATCTCACTACCCAGAGACCAGGGGAAATTACTGGAAGTCCAGGTGGATTTTTTAAATAAATCCTGGTCCTCACCGGGGCCTGAACCCGGGACCTCCAGCACTCGAGGGGGACACCATACCTCGAGACCACGCTGCCCCCCAATTAAACTATCCAAGAAATATAGTCTGCTGCTCTATATGTAAAACATTAGTTCAGACAGTTCAAACAGGCTGTTAGTAACGAGACTTACGCAAATACCATGCATCCATTGTCAAGCACCGCCTCCGCATTAAAGGCCGGCTGTAATGAGTCTCTAACACCTCCTGTCCTACATCTTAGCCTACATCTTCATACATGTTTCTTCCAGTCCATCTCTTGACTGTGCCCATCCACATTTAACCATGTCTCCGGCACACTTCTACTCAACTTTCCCCTCCAGATTATTCTTTAACTAGGAACTGTCTCTTTGTCTAACCTTTATATTACATTTTCTTGCTTTTATATTGCCTTTATCTTGCCTTTATCTTACCCTGATCTTGTCTTTATCTTGCCGGAGTATCTTCATTATCTCTCCTTGATGTCACTTAGTAATGTTTTCTTCAAGCCCAATTTTATAATGCTTATTTGATTATTCTCTGCTCCCGCCATGTTATTCTTCGTATTTAACTTTATAACCACATTTAGAAGGCTTCAATTTTACCTAATCATTGTTTACTGACTGTCCATGTGTTTGCACCACAATGACGATGCACTTTTAATTTTAATACGTAACTTAACTGTTCAGACATTATAAGCTGTTAGGTGGTTTTGAATGCCACTTTAGCTCCTACATTTTTTCTCTTACTTATTGCTGTTTTATATCCACCATGATTATTTTTCCTAGCTTACAAAACTAAAAACTTATTCAAGTGTGTTTCCATTCACTATAATGCTGAAAATTTATCTGGCATTGTTAATGTCGAGAATCAATGTGTTTTATTTTTTTTTTTTTTATATTTGTACCAGAGGTTCCCAAACCACGGCCCGCGGTGTCACAAAGTGGCACGCGAGGTCTCGAGCAGTCATTTTCCGCAATGACCGTTATAAAAAAAAAAAAAAACAAGCAACGTTCCAGACTCACCGACTGTAACCTAGCTGCGCTTATGACTTTGGGCACGACATATTTGTGACCAGACATTGATAAACTGGCATCTGAGCTTAAGTAACTGGTTATGAAGAACAGTTACAATTATAAATAAATTACATTAATAGCGATGATCGAAACATTTAATCTAAGAAAGGTAAGAATGATATTGCACGGCTTTTACAATGTTATAACATTGTGGCCCGCTTAACTACCGAAAACAGTAGATATGGCCCTCTGCTTGAAAAGCTTGGGAACTACTGATTTATATCTAAGCCATATTTGTTACTTAGCATTTGCACTTGATTTACAGATCCCGATCTGTTTCAGCCAATACCACTGTATTGTCTGCGGTGTTTTTCTCCAGCCTTGGGTTCTTGCTTTCTCTTGATCTACTGAAATATATTCTCTGTATAAGTATTGTATAGACATGATTGTAACAACACCAACATTTCACATCGTATTATCCGGGTGGTAAGGGAGTGCGTCGACTCTGTGGCAAAGGGTTACCGACGCAATTCGTAATCCCACATACCGCGTTCAAAACTCAGCTGCGGACGATTTGTCAGAAAACCGCCTTGTGTTGGGTTTTTATAAAATAGTATGAGTGCCGATCTTTCAGAAAAGCAATGACAAACCAATGAACGTAACTTGTCAAGAAATCACAAACAGCCCCCCCCCCCTTCCTCCAAAAAAACTCGGGTTGACTGCGACGTCCTGTAAAGGATATGCAACTAACTTGTAACGGGAGTACAAGACGACGAACAGCTGATGTGTTATGGCGTCAAGGGAATTAGTATTTGGACCACTCATTGTGGGCAACAGAGTGAGTGAATTTTTAGATTACCATTGAACGACTGTTGGTTAAAGACACAATAACAGATGCAAACACGCTCAAACAATGTTTGAATATGAACTTAAGTGTGTTTCCAGCAATGTCAGGCGCTTAAATGGAATAATCAAAGATGTGTTTACGACATGGTGTAATCTAAGATATTTTTACAGCATGTGTGTAATACAAGATATGTTTACAACATGTGTGCAATACACGATGTATTTAGAACATGTGTGTGACCGGATTGATTAATCTGCCAAGGGAGACAAAGCATCTTTCGCTTTGTCCAAAATGCTAATATGTGGACTCTAAACATCCAGAAACCAAAAATTAATTTAATGTATCCCACACAATCTACTGCCTTGTTATAATCTACACTGCATATAAATACTGTTTAGAACTCTTACATAGTTTTCTGCTAGTGTTCTCAAACATAATGTAATTTCTCTAGTTCCACGTTTCTTTCGAAAACTAAAGTTGTCTTCCATATAGCCTATGTTTGCTTTATTTTATGTTATCTTGTGTATGATTTAGAAAATCATGTTCAATGTGGCACATAAGACTGATTATTCCAAGATCTGCTCACAGCCGTTCCCAATACTTCGAGCAATAGATCTTGCACTGAAATACGTTATATAGACTCCTATGTCAGTCAGATTCTTTTGCCCACTATATTGGGTTTAATTAAGAAACAAAGAAAATGTAAATGCAGAAGTCACAAACAAGAGCCAGAGAGAGAGAGAGAGAGAGAGAGAGAGAGAGAGAGAGAGAGAGAGAGAGAGAGAGAGAGAGAGAGAGAGAGAGAGAGAGAGAGAGAGAGAGAGATAAATATATGTCGCATTCAAATGAAGGTTAGAAAGGAATGGTGAGTCAAAGGAGAAGAAGCTGGACAGTTTAACAATGCGGTATGGAGGACCACCGGCATAAGAAATGATTGAAAGCAGAAGATACAAAAGGTTATGGACAGACACGATTACAAATGCCATACGGCAATCTTTTTTTTCGCATATCCTTTACAGGACATCGCTGTCAACATCAGCATGTTTCAGCTGATTGTTGATTTCTTGGCAAGATTAAGCTCAGTAGTTTGCCATTGCTTTCTGAGCGACCGGCTCACATATCCCGTAAGTTACCGACGCGGAGAGAACCGCTACCGATTCTCGCGCACGTCACGTTGCTCTCTAGAGTATACGGGATTATGGAGGAAGTCGTGTAACCCCTAGACAAGGGAGACCAGCATACGGCAATCAGAATATATAAGGGGCGTTCATTTAAAACTCGTTCGTGCCGCACCGCGCGTAATTGCGTACACTGGACATGATCATGGTTGTTATAATAAGAAAGAGATCTGGTGGCGAGACCCCCAGGCCAGGCAGATCAGATAACACTGGGGAAGAGTGTGACGCAGGGACCAGTACTAGTAATCGTGATGACGGAGTTAATCCTGACTGTGTTACCAAGGAAATTCCCTGTGTCAGACTAAGAAACAGAGTGAGAATGGCAACGTGGAATGTGAGAAGTTTGTATGAGGGAAAGCTTAAAGTAGTGTGTGATGAGATTGAGAGGTTAAACATTCACATTTTAGGAATTTAGTTAACATCGCTGGAGCGGCAAGGGACATTTCACAACTGAAAATGGAAGTATTTTCATTTATTCTGGTAGAGATGTCGGAGGCCAGAGTGGAGTGGCATTTTGTTTAGATAAGACAACTGCAAAAGCTTTAATGGGATATAATCCAGTTAGTGATAGAATCCTCACTATTAGACTTAAAGGCCGTCCAAAAAACACAACTCTCATACAGATATATGCACCTACTTCAACAGCAGAGGAGGACGAAATTGAAGATTTTTACAACACACTACAAGACACATTAAATAAGATTGGTCATAATGATATAGCAATAATAATGGGAGATTTTAATGCTAAAGTAGGTGCAGGAAGAGCTGAAAATGAGAGACACATTTTAGGAAAATTTGGATTAGGAAATAGAAATGATGCAGGTGACAAATTAATTGAATTTTGCACAGAAAATGAGTTAACGATAGCCAACACACTTTTTAAACAACATCCAAGAAGACTCTTCACATGGAAGTCTCCAGACAGTTTTACCAAAAATCAGATAGATTATATTTTAATACAAAGAAGATGGAGATCAAGCATAACATCTGCAAAAACCCTACGAAGTGCAGACTGTGATACAGATCATCAGTTATTAGAAGCAGATCTGAAATTAAAACTCAAAAAGCTTACCCGAGGACCAAGGCCACTTCGTTTTGATCTCACACACATACCGGACGCATACAACATAGAAGTTAGGAATCTTGATGTCTGTACAAGAAGAAATGACACCTGATGAACTGGCAGTACAAGCTAGAGATATCTTGATAACTGCAGCCAAAGATTTCATTCCGACCAAGAAAACGCAACGTAAGCCATGGATTACATCAGACACGTTAGAATTAATAAAACAACGAAGGGAGCTGAAACAGAAAGGAGATGAATCCGATAGCAGGATGAAGTATAAATCTTTAACTCGAGAAATAAGAAAGAACACAAGAAAGGACAAAAATCAATATATACAAGATAGCTGTACCAGAATAGAGCAATATCATGAGGCTGGAAGAGATTATGAAATGTTCAAGGAAATGAAGTTATTGACAAGAAATGTTCAACCTCAATTGAATGTTATCTGTGACAAGATGGGAAATACCTTAACAGAATCTAGACAAATTCTAGAAAGATGGCAGGAGTACTGCAGTGGAATGTATGATATGAGTGACAGTGAGGATATGAATGAGATACATGAGCCAATGACAGCAGAGACAGAACCTGAACCCTCATTAGATGAAATTGCTTGGGCTATAAGGAACCTGAAGAATGGTAAATCACCTGGATGTGATGAGATACCAGCTGAACTAATTAAAGCAGGAGGAGAAGAAAGCATACACATATATCATGCATTATGTACAAAGATTTGGAAATATGGTATATGGCCAAAAGATTGGAAGAGAACTATCTTCATTCCAATACCAAAAAAGGGCAACCTGAAATTATGCACCAACTATAGAACTGTTGCCCTGATAAGTCATGCAAGTAAAATTCTACTAAAAGTCATAATGCGACGACTTAGTAAGAAAATGGAAGAAGAGATTAACGTAGTTCAAGCTGGATTTAGACAAGGAAGAGGAACAAGAGATCACATATTCAACATGCGTTTAATAATAGAGAAGTGCAGAGAATTTAATGTAAACCTATTCTCATGTTTTGTGAATTATTCAAAGGCATTTGACTGTGTACAGCATCAGAAACTTTGGGAAATCATGAGAAATATGGGCTTTCCTTCACATGTAGTACATCTCATAAAAATGCTATATCTAGATCAACAAGCAGCAGTTAGAATAGATGGCGAGACATCAGATTGGTTTGACATCAAGCAAGGAGTCCGTCAGGGCTGCGTGCTGTCACCCTATTTGTTTAACCTGTATGCCGAAAATATAATGAGAAATGTAAGAGATGATATAAACAGGGAGCCATATGATGCCCTAAATATCGGCGGTCATGACATACCAGAGATTCGATATGCTGATGATACAGTATTACTATCCACAACACAGAATGGCATAGAAAACCTAATAGCCTCAACACAATTGAATAGTGAAAATCACAACTTATATCTTAACAGAGCAAAAACTAAGATAATGCATACAGATAAAACTACTATGGAGAAAGAAATATACATTAATGGGAGAAAATTGGAGGTGGTGGAAAATTTTGAATATCTTGGGTCATTGATTACGAATAATGGTGACACAATGAAAGAAATAAAACGGCGACTATCCATTGCTCTTCAAAGACTAAAACAGATGAATAAATTATGGTGTGGGACAGACAGAACTACAAAAATTAGATTTTTAAGAGCATGCATCTTTCCCATTGCAACATACGCCTGTGAGACATGGACACTTACTAAACAAGCTGAACAGCGCATACATGCCTTTGAATATAAATGTTATAGACGAGTTCTAAGAATATCTTGGGTAAAGAAAAGAACAAATGTATCCATACTTCAAGAGTTGAATATTGAGGAGGGATGGCTATTAAAGACGATAAAACAAAGAAAATTGAAGTATTTTGGTCACTTGAAACGTCACGACAGTTTGGAGAGAACAATAATGGAAGGGTATATGCCTGGGAAGAGAGGAAGAGGAAGGCCAAAGAGAAGATGGGTGCAGGATGTGGCGGATGATCTCCAGATGGGTGTATCAGACGCGGGACATCTTGCTTGTGATCGAGAAGTTTTCCGGAGGGTTGTTATGGGAGCGAGGTTCTGTAAAGGACATGCTACTGAATGAATGAATGAATGGACATGATCATGTCATAGTCATGTGATAAGTACTGACCAATGAATAAAAGAGCAAGTCCTTATTGTCCCATGATGCATAGGTTCTGTTTCTGACCGTTGAGAAAATGGCCGGGTTGATCAAAAATCCGTCCAAAGAAGCTCAAAGAGCGGTGATTCAGTTTCTTTCATTTGCAGGATGTCGACCAGTGGACATTCATCGAAGAATGTAGGCAGCGTACAGTAACAAAATGTGTGTCGAAGACAACAATGACAGACTGGGCACGAATATTTCGGAAATGACGTCATTTCACGACAGATCTTCGACGACCGGGTCAAGCTCATATTGTTGCAACCGTAAAAAACCATTGCCAAAATCGATGCAGCAGTACAAAATTAACCCTTGTCGAAGCATACGTTCGCCACGGAAAGAATTTGATGTGTCAGATGGGACAATTCAAAAGGTCCTTCGTAAGAAACTGCAGTATTGGAAGGTGTGTTCACAGTTGGTACCACGGTTGTTGACCGACCACCAAAAAGAAGAACGCATGGGATGTTGTTTGAACAACTTGCTGCGTTACAGTGTGGAGGAGGATGCATTTCTGTTCCGCATAGTGGCAGGCGATGAATCATGGTGTCTCCACTTTGAGCCGAGCAGCAAAAGAGAGAGCATGCAATAGAAGCAAGCTGGATCACCAAACGCAACAAAATTTTCAAGTTACAGGTTTCCGCTGGTAAGATTATGCTGAGCATTTTTTTTTTTTTACCATGAAGGGCTATTGTTGGCCAACTTTAAAGAACCAGTTGTCACCATCAACTCTACCCATTACTTGCAAACACTTGACAAGCTGCAAAAAAAAATAAAAAAATTATCAAGAATAAGCGATCCGGCATGCTTTTTCGCAGTGTGATTTTGTTGTACGATAATGCTCGTCCGCATGTCGCAAAGATTGTGCAGGAAGCATTAGCAAGGAAGAAGTGGGAAATTCTGTAATATCCAGCCTATAGTCCTGATTTGTCACCATGTGATTTTCATTTGTTCGGACCTCTAAAATACCCCTCAAGGGGCAACGATTTCACACAGATGCAGACGTAATGAACGCGGTAAACACTTGGTTCAGTGAGCAACCACAATACATCTTTGCGGACGGCATTCGCCGCCTACCTAAGCAATGGGATGCTTGCCTGAATGCCTACGCCGACTTCTTCTGACCAACCCACGGTGCATAATTCATTCAAAATGAATGCTTTGTTTAATTCTACCACACCTGTTAATGTTTCTTTCATGCTTTTGTAATAAAGCCGCTGGAACGGGTTTCAAATGAACGCCCTTAATATATATATATATATATATATATATATATATATATATATATATATATATATATATATATATATATATATATATATATATATATATATATATATATACATATACACACACATACACACACACACACACACACACACACACACACCAAAAATAATGAAAACTTCACGATCGACAAGAATAAACCCCTACCAAATCTAGTTGTCACGTGAACACATTCATGATTGTCACGACATGAGCATCTTAAATCATTATCGCTTCAATGTTTCTTTGATCTATCTGATCAATGCTACTCTATTGTTGCTGTCTCACCCACCGCATACGGAAACAGGTTCTTCCTCTTCGTGTTTGGTTGCTTGCAAAACATTGTATCTTTAAAGTTGTGTCTTGTATTCATTTCACTGCCTTTTGTTACTTCACCCAGCTATCTGCACATTTTTGCTTCCACTGCTTTTTATTTCTGAGAAGGTTAGCTGTGATGAACTTGGCGCGTTTCGCCTCAACAAATATGGTGGGATCTATAAAAGACCAATTTCTTTTTATGGGAAACAGGCGAACGGGTGCAGTATATATCCAAATTCTGTGGGTTGTTTCTGCTAGTCTTCCCGCCATTTCGTCTGTTTTGTAAATTGATAAGAAGGACAAGCTGTTGTGCGATAATATAAGGTAGGGTCCGTAAATGAAGACGACCCACATATTAACAATAATGCTCTGTCTGTTTTCCCAGTGTGTAAATTGTGTTTCTGCGTCAGCTTGTTACTTGGCAAGCGTGTTTAGACTCGTTCCTAATGGTGTGTGTCGCAGCAATTGGGACTTTGTGTGGTTGGACAAAAACAGTCAGCGTCTGGTTCCAATCTGCATATCACACCGATAATCGTCGCGCTCGGGCCATTTGCATATTTCGCCTAATTTGCATATCAACTGCTTGATATCACTGCTGGAAAACACCAGGGACTTGCAGGGGCCGGAAATCGTTTACAGCTGTACAGGACAATTGTACACGTCGCTGTCTTTATCATTTACCATAATGAGCACGGTCTTTCTATCTGACTGGTTGACTATTTCATGCTGGGTGCGTGGGTGATTCACAATTGAATATTTGTTAGGGTGGCAATTGTTTTGTTGTTTACTGCTTGTTACAATACGTTTACAAATATATTTTCAACGTGGTTATTTGAGATTGTTACAGTGTTCCCCCCCCCCCCTGATTTTATCTAGTATAACGTGTGCCTGTTTGTACTTATGAGAGTCATTCAGCATGAAAAAAAATGCATAATAATAATAATAATAATAATAATAATAATAATAATAATAATAATAATAATAATATAATAATAATAATAATAATAATAATAATAATAAATATGACCGGAATACAATCCAGATGAATAGAAATTTTTACATTCTTAATTTTTATTTTTGTTTTTAAGTCCCTAAGCAGGAGACGGCTATGGGTCTGTAATGTGTTAGTTTCAAGTTCCAATTTGAAAAAAAATATGTTTAGGCCCCGTTCAGCCGTCGAATTCTCAATTGGTTACAGTTGGGGGACCTTATGGTGTATCTGTATATATTGCTGCGCATTTTTGCTTTCTTGAGACTGTCTGATTAGCTGTCTTTGCGTTCATTTCATCTTTTGATTTCCTTCCGCATGTCTGGCCAGAGTCGTGCACTTGTAAATCCTGGTGTAATTGTGTTCTCGCCTCCGTCTCATGGTGTTTTTTCTTCAAGGATGATTACCAGTCGTCTTCCTCCCTCCATACAATTTCTCGTCTTGGTCTTGGTCTGTTTTAGTATCTTCTCTGTCTTCTTTGATATCTTGTGTCATTGTAGGACATTTGATAGACCTGGGTACATGGTGGTGGTCAGACTCTCCCTCCCGTAGCGAGCGATGCGCCCAGGAATCGAACCCTCGTCCACCGATTTCATACCATTGTCAGAGCAGCTTACGATGTTCATTTGTTTCTTGTAGGACTTGTACATTGGTTTTTCTGTCTGTCCATGGTACTCTTTGCATTTTCCTCAGAAATCACATTTCCACAGTCATCAGATGTTTTTCAGCCTGTTTGCTCATTGCCCACGCTTCACATCCACACTAAAGCACAAGTTCTTTGTAACACCTCAACAGTATTTTTCTCGTTGCAAATGACATCAGTTTATTGGTCAGTATGTTTAATATCTTGCAAAAGATTTCGTCACCTGTAACGATCTTCGCCAAAAAGTTCTCTCCCTCAGCATTGAAAAGCTCCAATAATTCAGAAGAAATTGCTTTCCTTTTCAATTGGTGGTCATTTGTGAGACTTCGAGGAACCCATCTTTCGCAGACCTTAGAAAACCAAAATCATAGAGTTGTTATTACTGCATGTGCACTACCATTGCTGACTGGCAGCTGAAAGGCGAATTGTTGAGTAATGATTAGCCTATCAGTAACAATAATGCCCTCTGTGCATTTCAACATTTCTGCATGTACAAACTTCTGTTCAAGCCTCGCGTGGTTCCTTTCCATCACGCGAGGCATGGCGTTATCTGGTTTGTATTTGTCTTGTACCTTCTGGCCACTCTTTGGTGCGAGAACATTTGTCATAAGTATTGTTGTACATGATGGGTTTCCTTCTGCCAGACAGTACTATCACTAGTTATTATAACTTGCATAATTGTTATGACTGGGAAGAAGGTGGTTTTACGGTAACTAAATGAGGTTTTCCTGGTCTGGGATGGTTCGAAGACCCAACGGATGACTATATTTTAGTATCGTTACATTAAGGTATGGTATATATACATTCATCAGAAATACGAAATATCGTTTACAATAAGCCACTTTTAACATGAAATATTTGTAAAATTGAGTTCACAGGAAAAATGCACAATATACATAATTTAAATATTGCTAGAATTAACAATAAATCATAATATTGTTACTCGCATCAGATTAACGTGTATGGGGTTAATATAAACATTAAACGATCGTATAGGAAAATTGGCGGTAAACATTAGATAATATACATGTAACACATACGATTATGATAAACATGAGATTATTTGCACCGAATTCGTAAACATGAAGTAATCATAATAACAACTTATATCACAGCATGAAATTGTTGCATCTGGAATTCATCATAAGAGTAAAATTATGCTTTAAAAAAAAAACAAAAAAAAAAAAAAAAAAAAAAAAAAAAACAAGGGTATCGTAAACATAATTATTGTAACCCGAAATCGGCTGTAAAACGTCTTCTTCTTCTTTAGCGTTCCGAGCCATTGAGTTCTTTGCTGCAGATACAATCCGTCTCCATTCGTCTCTCTGGTTGACCTTCTCTTGCCAGTCGTTGATTCCAAGTGCTTGTAGGTCTGTATATGTATTATCTCTCCATCGTCTTCTTGGTCTACCTCGGGGTCTACGATCATTTATTTCCTGATTGTAAGCGAGTTTTGTTTCCCTATTATCTTCCATTCTTTCTATATGCCCCAGCCATTGTAGTCTATTAGCCTTCATGATACCAATGATTAGCGGGGACTTAAACAGATCATAAATGTCTTTGTTACTTCTTCTTTTCCACTCTCCACTTTGTGTATCCCCAATCGGTCCAAAGATGCGTCTTAAATTTTTGTTCTCAAAAGTTTGTAACAAGGCTGCGTCTCCTTTCGTTGTACTCCAGGTTTCAGAGCGATACAGCACAACTGGTCTGATCAGTGTTTTGTATATTGTGATTTTGGTGTTACGAGATAGCGCATTTGATTTTAGTAGATGTTGTAGTGCGCAATATATCTTATTTCCAGAGTTGATTCTAGTTTTTCTTCCCTTATGATGTTGGAGCAGTTGAAGATTGTACCCAGGTATTTGTATGTTTCCGTTCTTTTAATGGTCATATTATCTATTTGTATGTGGCCAGAGTTTTTAGCCATTCCGTCTCTTGAAATTACCATATATTCCGTCTTATCTTGGTTGATAACCAACCCCATCTGATGGGCTTTTTCCTTTAAGTGAGTCAATATTTCCAATGTCTTTTGTTCACTTTGCCCTATAATATCTATATCACCTGCATAACCAAGCAGCTTAGATGTTCCTCCAATGTCACATTCCTCCTTTACCTTCCTTACAACTTTCTCTAGAGTCAGATTGAAGAGTAGCGGCGATAGTGCATCACCCTGTTTCAAGCCAGATGTTATTTGGAAAGGGTCTGATTTCCTGCCTTTATATGTTACTATATTATAAGTATCTTCCATGCATAGCCTGGTGATGTTGATTAACTTCCTTGGTATTCCAAATTCCTGCATAGCATTCCATAGACTATTCCTATGGACACTATCATAAGCCTTTTTAAAATCCACAAAAAATGTTATGGAGATCTCTTTTATATTTCCACTTTTAATCTTGGCTATTTGTCATAAGATAAATATCTGATCTATTGTTGATCTGTTTTGTCTAAAACCCGCCTGGTAGTCACCTAATATGTCTTCTGAATATGGTTTTAGTCTATTTAGTAATACTGCGTATAGTATCTTATAGCTTGTGGACAGTAGTGATATTCCTCTATAATTTTCACATTTGAACTTGTCTCCTTTCTTAAAGATAGGTATCAATAATGACTCTTTCCAGTCATGGGGTAATTCTTCTGTCCTCCAGATTTTTATTATTAGTTCGTATAGCTTTAGATGTAATGCATGGCCACCTGCCTTTATAAATTCAGCAGCAATTCCATCAGTCCCAGTTGCCTTATTGTTTTTAAGTCGTGTGATTACATATAGGATTTCTTCAAATGTAGGTTCTTCAATTTGTGGTTCACATGTTAGAACCTCTTCCTGTGGGAAAGTGTTATTTGGAGCTTCACAATTTAGTAATTCAACAAAATATTCTTTCCATGTGTTGCACATTTCCTCATTGGTATTTATCATATTCCCATTTTTGTCTTTTAAACCATATGTGTTTTGTTGTTGCCCTCATTTCATTGTCTTCAGTTCTTTAAAAAAACTTTCTGGATTCATTTTTCTGGTGATTAGTTTCCATATCTTTGATTATATTACTCATATATTTTCGCTTCTGCTGTCGGACTATTTTTGTAGCCTCTTTGCATTCATTTCTATAATGCTCTTCCTTTTGGATGTTGTTGATGTCATTTAACCATAAATGTCTGGCATTCTTTTTCCTAATGACTGCTTCTTCACATTTTTGATTGAACCATCTGTTCTTTCTATGCGTGGTTAACACACCGAGACATTCTTCTGCGGTAGATTGAATTGTATTCTTGATGTTCAACCAAGTTTGGTCAACGCTTTCCTCCAGAGGGTTTTGCAGAATTTCAAGTTTACATTTTATTTCATCTGTAAATTTCTCTTTGATTGTAATTTCTTGTAGTTTTCTTTATATATGTATTCACGATGCCAAAACAAAAATACAGTTCACATTTTGTATGGACTAGGAGCTGGCGCGCTTTCCAATCTCTGTGTTTTTTCGTTTGTTTTGTTTCGACTGCAGAAAACATTTACGACCAGGTGAATATGTTGTCACTTATTTCTGCTCTATTTATGTTCGACAGCCACACTAAATAAGGTGTTGAGTTGAGTTGAGTCAAGAACCGACATCATTGCAATCGGGGTATTCCTATAAACTCTCAGTCATCATCCTCAATAGCCAGCGTAGAGCTCCAATACTAATGGTGCCTGTTCAAATCTGATTATATGTCCGTCTTGCTTTACGTCTGAGTGACAACCGTCTACCAGATCCTCTGACCACCCCCTGCTGCCGCATTCTCTCTACACCATGATAATCTTTCTGTTCTTCTGCATTATTCACGCACTCAAAGAGGGCCATCACCACATCTGCCTTATCTTGCATCAAATCACTAAATAAGGAAAAACAATCTAGCGCAGAAGATTGCGTAAACAAAAAGCTTTACAGTTACTCTCACAACAAATGCTAAAGAATAGAATTTGAGTGTTAATTGTTCACAAGTACTAGGTTACAATCTCATGTAAAACGTCTGACAGATGTAAAATAGGAGAAGGAAAGCAATGTAAGCAAAATGAAAAAAAAAATGTGTTATAACATCTAAGACTGGAAAACCAGAGGACACAAAGAATTACCATATACTATGATATATATATATATATATATATATATATATATATATATATATATATATATATATATATATATATATATATATATATCATCAAGTGCCCTGCCAGCTGGCGTAGGCGTTCATGGCCCTCCACAGATCTCGGTCTTTGGTGTTCTGGATCAACTCTGCTAATGATATTCTATTCCTCCATGCCACCGTCTCAATCTATCCAGCAACATTGCGATGTATATTATATATGTATATATGGTGTGCGTGCGTGCGTGCGTGTGTGCGTGTGTATGTGTGTGTGTGTGTGTGTGTGAGCGTATCAGGAATAAAAACAACTCTTCAGTGGCCTCCACAAATGCTTTGTTAAAAGTTAGCTGCATGTCCTTTACAGCAGCAAGTTGGTGTAGAGGTTATACGTTACGTTGCTAACAATAGGACCGTGGTCACACAATGGTTCTACGTTACGTTGCTAACAATAGGACCGTGGTCAAACAATGGTTCTACGTAACGCTGCTAACAATAGTACCGTGGTCAAACAATGGTTCTACGTTACGTTGCTAACAATAGTACCGTGGTCAAACAATGGTTCTACGTTACGTTGCTAACAATAGGACCGTGGTCAAACAATGGTTCTACGTTACGCTGCTAACAATAGTACCGTGCTCAAACAATGGTTCTACGTTACGTTGCTAACAATAGTGCCGTGGTCAAACAATGGTTCTACGTTACGTGCTAACAATAGGACCGTGGTCAAACAATGGTTCTACGTTACGTGCTAACAATAGGACCGTGGTCAAACAATGGTTATACGTTACGTGCTAACAATAGGACCGTGGTCAAACAATGGTTCTACGTTACGTGCTAACAATAGGACCGTAGTCAAACAATGGTTCTACGTTACGTGCTAACAATAGGACCGTGGTCAAACAATGGTTATACGTTACGTGCTAACAATAGGACCGTGGTCAAACAATGGTTATACGTTACGTGCTAACAATAGGACCGTGGTCAAACAATGGTTCTACGTTACGTGCTAACAATAGGACCGTGGTCAAACAATGGTTCTACGTTACGTGCTAACAATAGTACCGTGGTCAAACAATGGTTCTACGTTACGTGCTAACAATAGGACCGTGGTCAAACAATGGTTATACGTTACGTGCTAACAATAGGACCGTGGTCAAACAATGGTTATACGTTACGTGCTAACAATAGGACCGTGGTCAAACAATGGTTCTACGTTACGTGCTAACAATAGGACCGTGGTCAAACAATGGTTCTACGTTACGTGCTAACAATAGTACCGTGGTCAAACAATGGTTCTACGTTACGTGCTAACAATAGGACCGTGGTCAAACAATGGTTCTACGATACGTTGCTAACAATAGGACCGTGGTCAAACAATGGTTCTACGTTACGTGCTAACAATAGGACCGTGGTCAAACAATGGTTCTACGTTACGTGCTAACAATAGTACCGTGGTCAAACAATGGTTCTATGTTACGTGCTAACAATAGGACCGTGGTCAAACAATGGTTCTACGTTACGTGCTAACAATAGGACCGTGGTCAAACAATGGTTCTACGTTACATGCTAACAATAGGACCGTGGTCAAACTATGGTTCTACGATACGTTGCTAACAATAGGACCGTGATCAAACAATGGTTCTACGTTACGTGCTAACAATAGGACCGTGGTCAAACAATGGTTATACGTTACGTGCTAACAATAGGACCGTGGTCAAACAATGGTTATACGTTACGTGCTAACAATAGGACCGTGGTCAAACAATGGTTCTACGTTACGTGCTAACAATAGGACCGTGGTCAAACAATGGTTCTACGTTACGTGCTAACAATAGGACCGTGGTCAAACAATGGTTATACGTTACGTGCTAACAATAGGACCGTGGTCAAACAATGGTTCTACGTTACGTGCTAACAATAGGACCGTGGTCAAACAATGGTTCTACGTTACGTGCTAACAATAGTACCGTGGTCAAACAATGGTTATACGTTACGTGCTAACAATAGGACCGTGGTCAAACAATGGTTATACGTTACGTGCTAACAATAGGACCGTGGTCAAACAATGGTTATACGTTACGTGCTAACAATAGGACTGTGGTCAAACAATGGTTCTACGTTACGTGCTAACAATAGGACCGTGGTCAAACAATGGTTCTACGTTACGTGCTAACAATAGGACCGTGGTCAAACAATGGTTATACGTTACGTGCTAACAATAGGACCGTGGTCAAACAATGGTTCTACGTTACGTGCTAACAATAGGACCGTGGTCAAACAATGGTTCTACGTTACGTGCTAACAATAGTACCGTGGTCAAACAATGGTTATACGTTACGTGCTAACAATAGGACCGTCGTCAAACAATGGTTCTACGTTACGTGCTAACAATAGGACCGTGGTCAAACAATGGTTATACGTTACGTGCTATTAATAGGACCGTGGTCAAACAATGGTTCTACGTTACGTGCTAACAATAGGACCGTGGTCAAACAATGGTTCTACGTTACGTGCTAACAATAGGACCGTGGTCAAACAATGGTTCGATACCAGCTCTCGTCCATCGCTACGGGAGAGAAAGATTGACCATCTATTCAGCCGTGCAATGAGGCCTAAAATATGACGATCCTAACACTTCATATATCCATGCCAGATTCCTACTTCGAGACATTTTTGTTTCTATAAAGTAAGAAATGGTGTCTCGGCAGCGGAATAGATTATCATGCTCGCTTGCTGCCCATTGTTTGAGCCCCTCTCAACGTGGGAAACGCACTGCTGTGGTCCTCCAGTGTTTGAGCCCCTCTCAACGCGGGTAATGCACTGCTCTGGTCTCCCAGGTCGACCCTGAATAAAATGGAAACGGGGACGTTTCCTGGGAAGCAAAGGCGATCGATCTAATACTGATCACATCACTCATCATGAGTCGATTCATCTAAAAAGGTGGAGCCAACACTATCTGTGCAGTATGTCTTGTGGCGTGAAAAAGACCTCCAACCTTCGGTAGACATAAAGACGTATCAGTGAGAGAGACAGAGAGAGAGAGAGAGGGAGGAAGAGAGAGAGAGAGGGAGAGAGAGAGGGAGAGAGAGGAGGGAGAGAGAGAGGAAGGGAGATAGAGAGAGGGAGGGAGAGAGAGGGAGGAAGAGAGAGAGGGAGAGAGAGGCGGAGAGAGGAGGGAGAGAGATATAGGAAGGGAGATAGAGAGAGGGAGGGAGAGAGAGGGAGGAAGAGAGAGAGAGAGAGGCGGAGAGAGGAGGGAGAGAGATATGGGGAGGGAGAGAGGGAGAGGGAGGGAGAGAGAGGGAGAGAATTAGAGATAGAGGGAGAGAGATAGAGAGAGATGGAGGGAGAGAGGGGAGAGATAGAGAGAGAGAGGGAGAGATATAGAGATAGAGAGAGAGGGAGAGAGGGGGAGGGAGAGAGATAAAGAGAGGGAGCTAGAGAATGAGGGAGAGAGAGGGAGGGAGAGCGAGATAGAGAGAGAGGGAGAGAGAGAAAAAGAGATTGATAGAGAGGGAGAGAGAGAGGGAGGGAGATAGATAGAGAGAAAGGGAGAGAGAGGGAGGGAGATAGAGAGAGAGAGGTAAAGAGAGAGAGGGAGAGAGAGAAAGAGAGAGAGATAGAGATAGATAGAGAGAGAGGGGGTAGAGAGAAACAGGTAGAGCGAGAGGTAAAGATAAAGAGATAGAGCGAGAAATAGAGAGAACCGTAGAGACAGACAGAGAAAGCGAGAGGGGTAGAGGGCGTAATGAGAGACGAGTAGATTGAAAGGTAGCAAGTCAGAGATAAAGGTTGAGAGGGACAAGCAGACACACAGAGAGAGGGAGCGGGACGGCAGAGAGAGTATAGAGAAAGAGGAAGAGAGGTGGTAGAGAGAGAGAGAGAGGGGTAGAGATAAACAGTGAGGGGGCGGGCAGAGAGACAAAGAGATTAAGTGAAAAGTGGCGTGAGAAGAATAAAACGAGAAATACAATACAGGCCAAATAAAAAAAAAAAAATAACTATACACTACAACACAAGGTCTCATTCCATGAAGTCGTGATTTCGTTGCAAACGTCTTCAGTACGTACATTTACTATATCTCTCAATCTAATGGTAAACTTCAGCCGCCGGGCATAACTACTTTAGCTACACCCTAATGTTCTCTCTGTACGCAGTATTTTAACTTTATTTTTGTCTGTGTTAACGTCCGATTGTCTTTATGCCTACCCGCAAGGTTTTACTTGTGTTTGTTCGATTTGTACACGGTCCTCTTTATTTTTGTCGTTAAATTACTATTCTGTATTTTTGTCTTTGTGTCTCCTCCTAGGGTAAACATTATTGTTAAATTATACATACTTCATAGTTTGAATTAGCGAAGTGTTTTAACAGACAGACAAGCACATAAACGGGCAGATATACAGCACACAGACAGTCAGACGTGCTACCGTGCGTGCGTGTCTGCCCGCCTGCCTGCCTGCCTGCCTGCCTGCCTACCTGCCTGACTGCCTACCTGTCTGCCTGCCTGCCTGCCTGCCTACCTACCTATCTACATACATATTTGCATACAGGCAGGCAGACAGTCATTCAAGTGAGACAGGCAGGCATTCAGACAGGCAGCGGGCAGCCATAGAGGCAAGCAGAGAGGCAGCCAGATAGATTGGCAGACAGAGAGCAGACAGTCTGGTGGACTGTCAAAGAGGCAGACGAATAGGCTGAGATACAGGCAGAGAGAGAGAGAGAGAGTGAGAGAGAGAGAGAGAGAGAGAGAGAGAGAGAGAGAGAGAGAGAGAGAGAGAGAGAGAGAGAGAGAGAGAGAGAGAGAGAGAGAGAGCAGACAGACAGGCCACCAAAGGCGCAGACAGTGAGGGAAATGTTCAAACAGAGAGGCAGGTAGGCGTGCCTACGGTGAGACAATGAATGATTCACTGAAAAACGAGAAGTAGATTGAGAGCTTTACCAAACCACGACTACAAAAAACAATGGACGTTGCGGTCAAAGCCTTCGTCGGCACAGAACAAACAAACAAAAATAGATTAACAAATACACGATCGACACTACATGAAAGTACAAATTTCAACTTATCTGTCTCCTAGCCTGAAACAGCTATCCATGGGTGGAATAAAATCAAAATCATCTACGGTGAGACAGACAGATATACAGACATTGAATCGTGCAGAGACGAAGGCATAGCGACAGGCAGAAAAGCATTCAGAAAGACATTCAGAAAAACAGGCAGAAAGACGGACATAAAGTCAGGCAGAAAAACAGACAGAAAGACAGGCATAAAGACAAAAAGAAAAGCAGGAAAATATAGAAAAATACTGACATTGTGGAATATTTGAATATCAAAGAAAACGGGTTCATATTATTTCTCGAAATCTTAATTGTTTTGGTACTGTTAAGAGCCACCATGCCTTAAAAAAGGACAGTAATGGAGAGCGTGGTTTCTGGAAGAAAAGGCAGAGGTTGATCAGCTAGTGATAGACACAGAGCATGGCGGTGACCTTGGTCATGAGACTGAGAACCATTTCGGCTGGCCGTGGTGATGGCGATGTTCTACAAATGACCTGCTACGTGGTGAAATGATCTATCCATCAATTACGCCCTCTAGCTCTTCAGCCCTCAACGTGGTTTTCCATTATGGAATTAATGAAGATTTAAATGTTCTCTGGTTTCTCATTTTCGAGATAGGGCTAGGCATTTTAACAAGATCCCTTGGTTTCTAATGATATCACACGATCGCCTGTCCTTTTGGAGAGTGGTATAGGATAAATACGAAATCATGTGCAAAATACATTATACACATTGCAGGGGAAGTCGCAACAATTAGGTTTAAATATTTAAAGAGGACAGCCAATGGTAATGAAACTAAATCAGGCAAATGACAACCCGATATTTTATGTTAAAACTCATTTCAAGGGACGGAATTATACACCTATGTAGGTAACAATGAGGCAAAGATTGTGGAAATGATAAATATGTCAACGTAAGAATACAAAAAAGCGAAAGGAGCTTTTATAGCACTAGAACAATAGAGGAACTCAATCGAAATTAAACGTAACACCAAACTTAAATATTCAATTCAGTTGTAAAATCACGAATACTACATGAGTCATAAACGTGGAGTACGGCTAAAACGATTACTAATATTAATAAATAACAAATGTTCATCAATTGGCGCTTGCGCAGAGTAGAAGGACTAACATTGTTTGGGTCATAAACATGGAACTCATGAAGAGAATTAGATAAATATCGGTGCATCAGAAGGTAAAGGAGGTAAAGGAAAGACGCTGATGCTGGGTGAAAAGTACCTGAGAAATTAGTGCAACTAGAAAGGCCTTTGTCTGGAATCTACAGGGCTAAAAACTCACGGAGTAGAGAAGTAGAGACAGAAATGCACATTATGATGGAAGGAGGGAACGGAGAAGAAAGTGATAACTTAGGGAAGGAACAAAGCTTGATGCGACTTGTTTGAGGGCGGATGCAATAATAGGGGAGAAAGGGTGGAAGATAGTAAACGATGTTTTCTTAAATTATTTTTTTTTGGGGGGGGGGGGGGGGGTAAGGCGTAAACAGTAAGTCATGTGTGCAAGTTGCGCACTTTTAAAATTCCAAGAAATTTAGAAATGGCAAAGAAAAAGCCGAAAAATTCTTAAGAAAGCCAGTCTAGGCTCGGCAGATGACGCCGGCTACCTTGAAGGAAATGTATCTACATTAGATGAATCTTATACAACATATACACACTGAAGTTGGACACAGCGACCTCTGATGTACACACCTTAGTGTGACATATTTCCATCGAAAGAGGAAGAAAAAGAAGAAGACTTTCGTTATAACCTTCCAAAGCTAGATTTGAACCGGGTACTTTTCGGGTGAGAAGCTTGGTACCACCGAGTGACTAGAGTGCGGAGTTTTCCATCGTGAGATCAGAGTTCGAATCCTCGGTAGGGTACATTGTTTTTTTCTGTCGGGTGCAAAAAGAAAGCCATAGCGTGCACAGTTAGCAGCGACTGCACTAGCCAGGTGGCTTTAATTCCTCAGACTCAAGACCCTTCTGTCCTACACAGCAACGTACTATAGGCAGTAGATGACAGGTTTTATTTTTTTTGTTTTTTGGTTTAACCACAAAGGTATAGGAAGACAAGAAGAGAGGATTCTTGACAACCTCGTATCATGGTATGGAAGGTATAGGAAGACAAGAACAGATGATTCTTGACAGCCTTGTATTATGGTATATAAGGTATAGGAAGACAAGGAGAGAGGATTCTTGACAGCCCTGTATCATGGTATGGAAGGCAGTCGACGCATAAACTGATACATGCAGTTCGAGATCACACAATGTGAAGAAGCCACAATGGGACGCAGAGGTGTTTCCAAGGCACCAGGGCCGGGTTATATACTGGCCAAGACCTATTGACGCGTCCTCGTCGAGCGTCCTGGGCAACAGGTCCCTTCGGGGTCCTGGCTAAAGTCAGTAGGATCGCTGATTCCTCCGAAGTCGGAGAGTGTCTGCCTGTACGGCGAGGAACCACCAGTCTGCACACCAATAAGCCAGACATGGGACAACGGATACTCACGCAAAACTCAGGTCCTGTATGACATCACACTGATGTTGGACAACAGGATGCCTTCATCCGACATACAGGACTTCGCGTTGGAGCTCAAGCCAACGAACACAAGCAAGCAAGCAAGCAAGAAGCCACAATCAGGTTTATCGCGCCCCAACATCTAAGCAAGGTCGTCCAACTGTCTGTAAGAACAGAAGTAATGGGAGAAGAACGGTCTAAAACACCGACAGAAACAATTCTGACACCTATACCTATAGACTTCTAGGCTTGAACATCACGTGACATGTGGTATACCTACAGATACCAGGAGTGTGAATTGTCTTTACTTTTTCACATTCGATGTGGTTCGATTTTCACCACGGGTGATAATAACACTCTTATGCAAACATTGACCTGTTTACTCATGTCAATTTCTCATAAAATACTGCCATTGTCTAGGGCAAAGCAAACCGGAAATGGTTTTCAACCTCGGCAAACGTGTCGCAACATCACTTTCATCAAATTTAATCAAGTTCACCAATTTAGTAGATTGTTTGTGCTTTTCCCTCCGGAAATATTGAGTTACCGTCCTTGGCAGTTCCACCGGATGTATGCAGGAAGTCATGCGTATTCGTGGGCCATTATTTATGACGTCATTTCCAGCTTGGCTAACGGAAAGATGAACTCCAGACACGTGTCGAAAGTCGATGTGAATGATCACGTCTGAAGAGCGAATGTACAACTGGTCTCTTCACTTCTTCAAACGCAATATTCAGTTATATATTAGTTTATGTCCGAAATCTCGTTAGGGATGTTTAATCTGCGCCAGCGCTGCATTATTTATTTTTGCAGCTATTGTACCGTTCAGAAGAAATAGAAGATCATCATCATCATCATTGTCGTCGTCATCATCATCATGCGTCATGGTTAAAAGACAAAATGCATTTTTGGTACTGTAATGTCAACTATGTGGTTTACGTGTCGATGTACTTTTTTTTGGGGGCCGATGAAGACTTGTCGCCGCAACGATAGTTTGCGTTCCGATAGTTGTGTTCTGTCACATGTTTTATAGTTTTCAAAACAAGATAAACCAAGCCAAGAACGTTTATTAGTGAGTGTGGGGGGAAAAAAAAAAAAAACAATAAGAAAGGCAAGAGAACTCAATTCATTTTTTTAAAGCAAAACTTTACTCCCGGAAAGAACACCAAAAGCTAAGAAGAAATAGATGAATGAAAAAAAAAAAAAAACCGTAAAGTTGATGGACAACAGAAAAAAAAGTAAAAAAGTAAAAATAGCAACAACAACATATGTGATGAGATAAATAAACAATAAAGAGATAAATGTTTAAATATAAATGGAAATTGTTAAACAACCGGTGCAACCAAATTTAACTAAATTCTAGTAAAGATACAAAAATAATGCACAGGCAAATAAATGAGTCGGCATGAAGAAAAATAATAATTGCATTATGCAGAAAGAGCGGGGGGGAGGGGGGGGGGAGATACACAAAACATAAATTAAATACTTGGAAAGTTCATCTATTCTAAATGAAGTCAATGATGCTATTAAACACACGAAGAAAGAAAAAAGAAACACAGCCGGGCCAGAGGAATTAATATTACTGGGAGAATTAGGCAATTAAATATAGAAATATGTATTTATAATTGTACCAACAAAAAAAAAAAAAAAAAAAAAAAAACTAGGACCATTGGATTAAAATATTTCGAACAGTCAACAACATTAACCATGCCACCAACATTCGACTATGAATTATAACGCGAAGACCGAGAAAGAAAATAAAGATGAACATTAATAAACAGAGGTATAGGTTTGTGAAAGGGAAAGATTGAAACAATGCAGTATACACACGAAAAACCCCAATAGAGAGATCAATGGAAACACAGAGAGGCATATATCTGAGCTTTCTAGATTACCATCATCATGTGTCATGCCGATAATACGTCGGTGATCAGTTTCGCCAACTCACACGATCAACGGAGTCGTGGGTCAGCTCTGTTTTATTTTTGGTCTCGATTATGCCATGTAGCCCAACCATCTAGATATTTATCTCTCTGTCTCCCCTTTGTTATCTGTCCCCCAATCTTGTCAGTTGTCACCAAGTTCTCTCTTTTATTTCTTTTCATAACATGCCCAAAACTCTTGACAGTATACATCTAATTTCTCTAATCAGTTTGTGCCTTTTACGACTAGCTCATTGGTTTTTCTGTCCGTCAGCGATATTCTAGATGATACTAAATGAGAGAGTTGGTGGCGTAGTGGCTGAACAATTGTCTGCCGAGCCCGTGGTTATGGACTTGAATTCGACTCAAGACAAATTTGTATTATTGACCTGGGCTCCGGAGATGTCTTTGCCATTGCGACAGTAATGACCTTCACTTAGCTTCTAAGAATGTGAATAAATATCTACGAATGTATTACTCTTGCTCCCTTTGGGATTTCCCAGATCTCTCATTTTATGAAGTAGTCTAATACCAAACATCGCGTGGGCTTAAATTTAGGTTTCTCAAGCACGTGTTTTACAAATGTTAATTTGAGGCCTTCATCTTAGTCTTCATCTTAGTCTTAATTTTAGTCTTCATCTTAGCCTTCATCTTAGTTCCACTTGCCGCAGTTTCGCTCCGCTCCAGTTCCGAGGCATGTTCTTAGATCTATCCTTTCCACACATGTGCCCTAACGGAGGTCCGTATTGCTGAATGGATAATAGTGCGCTTTCTTAAACATCCTCTGTGCCAATGTTTAAATTGCAGGTTCAAATCCCACATCGGTCAGTTGAACAAAAATGTTGACTTCTCGTCCTTGACTTGGGGGCGTAAATTACAAGACCTTTGTAGTCGGAGTGGGTTCGCTCGAAGGCGAGGGGCACTGATACTAGGGAAAGCTAATCGACACGTAAAAGTCACTCAAGTGCAATAGAAGTAGTGGGACTACGCTTGACTTCAAAGTGGGGAGGACACACACACACACACACACACACACACACAAACACATATATATACACACACAGACACACACACACACACACAAAGTAATGGCAAACTATGGAACGTAAACTTGCCAAGACATTAACAACAGCAGTACAATACTGGTATTGACAGCGATGCCCTGTAGAAAGGATAAGATATATATATATATATATATATATATAAGTAGACACCTTGCAGTCTTGACAGACTAAAGTATGTGAGTGGAATATGGCCAATATTCCATCACAATGTCTGGGCAGAGCTTCAGAGATCATGTGATGCCCAAACGACATGACCCCTCCCTCGGCCTAGTCTTGTGTATTCCAGAGGAATGGGTAACCAATACGTCTGGCACAAGGTAGGCTGCAGACGCTGGCGGCTCAGCGTCAATCCACCGAGACCTCACCACCACGAGCCGGTGGCGAGTTATGGCCAGACCCTGACACCCAAGGGACCCGGCTTAGAGACGTTCGGCCATGTCCCATAGGTGAGGGCCTTTTACGAGCCCGGACCATGAGGGCGCGCACATCTGTCAATCACAAGTGTCCGGACCTGTGTAAAGCGTGCACTATCGTCAGACTCCCCACCTGACTTATAGCGGTCCCCGCGACCAGCGGGAATAGGTCCGCCATAGCTACCGCAGGAGATATTGCCTGTCTATTTGCAAGCAAATTTCCCATACTTCCACTGTGCGGCTCTCGCGACCAGCGAGAATAGGCCCGCCGGAGATTTGCTCGTCTGCTGCGAACAAATCTCTACCGAGAGACTGAATAAGTAAAGAAACGATAAAAGTAGTGATGAATACATATGGGAATGTTGTTGTGTTTTTTTTTGGCTAGTTGTCGTTTGAGATAATTTACCATTATTATTGTCTTTGTTGCTGTTTTTTTTTTTTTTTTAAGGGGGCATGTAGTCTGTCCTGAGGTAGTGTTCAAACAGGTTTTCGACTGTATGTATAATGATTGGCGGTGTCTTTGATTTCTTGTGGAAGATTGTTCCACAACTGAGTGGCAGAGTATGCTAAGCTTGTTTTAAGTAAGTCTATCCTAGGTTTAGGGACATGGAGTATATTTAGTCGTTCGCTATGTATTCTTCTTCTTCTTCTTCAGCGTTCCGAGCCATTGAGGTTCTTTGCTGCAAATACAATCCGTCTCCATTCGTCTCTCTGGTGGACCTTCTCTTGCCAGTCGTTGATTCCAAGTGTTTGTAGGTCTGTACATGTATTATCTCTCCACCGCCTTCTTGGTCTACCTCGGGGTCTACGGTCATTTATTTCCTGAGTGTAAGCGAGTTTTGTTTCCCTATTATCTTCCATTCTTTCTATATGCCCCAGCCATTGTAGTCTATTAGCCTTCATGATACCAGTGATTAGCGGGGACTTAAACAGATCATAAATGTCTTTGTTACTTCTTCTTTTCCACTCTCCACTTTGTGTATCCCTAATGGGTCCAAAGATGCGTCTTAAAAAAATTTTGTTCTCAAAGGTTTGTAACAAGGCTTCGTCTCCTTTCGTTGTACTCCAGGTTTCAGAGCCATACAGCACAACTGGTCTGATCAGTGTTTTGTATATTGTGATTTTGGTGTTACGAGATAGCGCCTTTGATTTTAGTAGATGTTGTAGTGCATAGTATATCTTATTTCCAGAGTTGATTCTAGTTTGTATTTCTTCCCTTATGATGTTGGAGCAGTTGAAGATCGTACCCAGGTATTTGTATGTTTCCGTTCTTTTAATGGTTATATTATCTATTTGTATGTGGCCAGAGTTTCTAGCCATTCCGTCTCTTGAAATTACCATATATTCTGTCTTATCTTGGTTGATAACCAGCCCCATCTGTTGGGCTTTTTCCTTTAAGTGAGTCAATATTTCCAATGTCTTTTGTTCACTTTGCCCTATAATATCTATATCATCTGCATAACCAAGCAGCTTGGATGTTCCTCCAATATCACATTCCTCCTTTACCTTCCTTACAACTTTCTCTAGAGCCAGATTGAAGAGTAGCGGCGATAGTGCATCACTCTGTTTCAAGCCAGATGTTATTTGGAAGGGGTCTGATTTCCTGCCTTTATATGTTACTATATTATAAGTATCTTCCATGCATAGTCTGGTCATGTTGATTAACTTCCTTGGTATTCCAAATTCCTGCATAGCATTCCATAGACTATTCCTATGGACACTATCATAAGCCTTTTTAAAATCCACAAAAATGTTATGGAGATCTCTTTTATATTCCCAATGTTTCTCGGCTATTTGTCGTAAGATAAATATTTGATCTATTGTTGATCTGTTTTGTCTAAAACCCGCCTGGTAGTCACCTAATATGTCTTCTGAATATGGTTTTAGCCTATTTAGTAATACTGCGGATCGTATCTTATAGCTTGTGGACAGTAGTGATATTCCTCTATAATTTCCACATTGGAACTTGTCTCCTTTCTTAAAGATAGGTATCAATAATGACTCTTTCCAGTCATGGGGTAATTCTTCTGTCCTCCAGATTTTTATTATTAGTTTGTATAGCATTAGATGTAATGCATGGCCACCTGCCTTTATAAATTCAGCAGCAATTCCATCAGTCCCAGTTGCCTTATTGTTTTTAAGTCGTGTGATTACATATAGGATTTCTTCAAATGTAGGTTCTTCAATTTGTGGTTCGCATGTTAGAAGCTCTTCCTGTGAGAAAATGTTACTTGGAGCTTCACAATTTAGTAATTCAATAAAATATTCTTTCCATGTGTTGCACATTTCCTCATTGGTATTTATCATATTCCCATTTTTGTCTTTTAAACCATATGTGTTTTGTTGGTGCCCTCGTTTCATTGACTTCAGTTCTTTAAAAAATTTTCTGGATTCATTTTTCTGGTGATTAGTTTCCATATCTTTGATTATATTACTCATATATTCTCGCTTCTGCTGTCTGACTATTTTTGTAGCCTCTTTACATTCATTTCTATAATGCTCTTCCTTTTTGATGTTATTGATGTCATTTAACCATTCATGTCTGGCATTCTTCTTCCTAATGACTGCTTCTTCACATTTTTGATTGAACCATCTGTTCTTTCTATGCGTGGTTAACACACCGAGACATTCTTCTGCGTTAGACTGAATTGTATTCTTGATGTTCAACCAAGTTTGGTCAATGCTTTCCTCCAAAGGGTTTTGCAGAGTTTCAAGTTTACATTTTATTTCATCTGTAAATTTCTCTTTGACTGTAATGTCTTGCAGTTTTTCTCTGTTATATGTTGGGTGTAATCTTTGTAATTTAGTATAAAAAGCTCTCTTAAGTTTTATTTTAAATTTTGCTCCAACGAGGAAGTGGTCACTGTGGCACTCAGCTCCTCTATAACTTCTGACTTGCTGTATGTTTGATGCATTTCTGTTGTTAATTAAAATGTGATCTATTTGATTATAGGTTCTCTTGTCACATGATTTCCAAGTTTGTTTGTGTATATCCTTTCTTTGTAGTCTGGTACTGCTAACCTGCAGTCCTTTGGCTTCTGCCAGGTTGATGACTCTCCATCCATTATCATTTGAAGTTGTATGTAGGCTTTCCATACCGGCCACTTTTTTTTTTATTAGTTTGCTCTCTACCTATTTTTGCATTGAAGTCTCCCAGCACAATCAGGATGTCCTGTTTGGGGGTTTCTTCTATGACATCTTCCAGATCATTATAAAAGTCTTCTTTAATATCATCTTCTTTCTCTTCAGTAGGTGCATGTACATTAATCATCGTTATATTTTTCCATTTACCTTTTATTCGTAATTTACTAATCCTGTCATTAAAAGCTTTAAAGTTTAAAACGTTCCCCCATAACTCTTTTTTGATGACAAATCCTGTTCCTAATTCATGTTTATTTTGGGTGTTTCCTCCATATATTATAATCATTCCATTTTGCTCTAAAGTACCCTCTCCTGGCCACCTTATTTCTTGAATTGCTGTTATATCCATTTGATATTCAATCAGCTCCCGGGTTAGTTCTTCGGCCGCTCCAGCTCGATATAGTGTCCGTACATTCCATGTTCCAAATCTCAAAAGTCCTTTAACGTTCCAATGTCGTTGTCCAGATAAGTCAGTCCGATATCGAGGCTCATGTATTTGTTTCGTAACAAAGAAAGGTTTTTACAAAGGTGGGGATGTTAACCCCACGCTTCAACCCCCAACCTGGAGGACCAGGGTGTTTCTCTTTGTCTGTTCTCTACCCTTTGACCTGTCCGGCTTGGGAGGCCCTGCTGGTAGCTACGCTACCGCCGGCATAGCTCTCAGGGTCATTGAGAAACTCAAGCTCCCCCACCACGACAAGGTGGAAACACCATCGGGGGAGGTTCGCTATGTCTTGCTTATATTTAAACAATGGCCAAAGGTAGCTTAGGGCATTTTGAAATAGGATTTTGTGAATTATTTTAAAAAAGTAGGCGTTTGTGGAGTGGCAGTAACTGAAGACGTTCATGTAGGTTAGAATTGTCTGTAACCATTGATTAGACGCACTGCCCTTTTCTGGGGTGAATAAAGGCGTTTTATTATTGATTTGGAGCATCCATCATCATCCATCAAGGAGAAGAGAGGCAGAGGCAGACCAAGAGAAATGATGCTGGATGCACTGAGATGGTGGCATGAAGGAATATCATCAGCAGAGTTGATCCAGAACACCAAAGACCGAGATTTGTGGAAAGACATGAACGCCAGATGCTAAGTCACTTGATGACGATAAGAACACAAACGCTGCTGTAGTGACACCTGCTGATGCTACTAGACAATTAATCTTAATCAAAACCAGATGGTAAAGCAGAGCCGTTGTAGCTTAGTCGCTAGACACTCGCCTGTTGAACTAATGATCTTCACTTCGACGCTCAAGGGAGGGGGTTCGCATCTTTTTAAATAGATCTGGGCTCTCAGGTTGACCCAGCCTAAAACAGATACCAGGAACTGTCTCGGGAAGTAAAGGCGGCCAGTGTAGTGCCGGCTACGTCACCCAGTGATTGCCGTGTTGAGTTTAAAAATGTGGGTCTCACCAAGATACCCAATGCTCCTTAATTGCGTAAAAGAGATCTTTAATCTTGACTTTCGTTTACTTATATGGGATTGATTGATTGATTGATTGATTGATCTAGGAACCGACATCACAGCAAAATAATATAATCTACCGAACATTTAAACTAAGTGTAAAATAGTGAAATTAGCCTTATGTGTGAGAAAATACTAGACAAGAGGGTCAAGGGAAGACAAAGAAAGATTAATGTAAAAATCTGACAGAGACCAATGTAAACGACGTCAACGTCAATAAAATACGAAGCCGGTGGCAGGTAACAGTGGGGTGCCATGATTGACAATGTCTGCACAAGATCAGGCACCCGAAAAAAAGGAAGTAAACAATATTGCTTACTACTGCAATTTTCTACAGTTACCAATTTTTGACATGTTTATAGCTGTCTTTGGTTGATTGTTTTCATTCATAGATTGTATATTCGATATGCTTTATTACAGTATTCAGATTTATCCCACTCCAAATTATAACTGTGTTCGCAGATGAACGCTTCGGTCGAAACTTTCACCTGTATCTGCTATAGTCAACTACTATTCCCCATTTTCCGTTTGCTCACATGGGCGTCTCCCCATCCCCCAGATTGTGTTCTCCCACCGGGTAGCTAAGCCAGTCTCTGAGATTCTGACGTTATTGATCATTCGTCCACTGACCCGCCTGAACCACCCGTCCGGTTCATTCCATCCACTGATAATCATCAAAATAATCAAAAGCGTTGATCTCTTAAGACTTTTTCAACAAAACATGGATACAGCTATATCTATAAGTCGGATACATGGGCGTTTAGATCGTCTCAGCTCTAAAGAGGACTTGCATCTATCGTAATTACGTTGGTATATTGACGTTTCACCAGGCCCGGTACCAACGTAAATCTCCACCAGGACTGTCACAGTGCTCTCCTTCCTTCTCCGAAATAAGAAATTAGTAGGGTATGCAAGCCCGATACTGAATCTTCCCATCTGCGAAGGCGCATATTAGATGGTAAAGAGATCACTATTCAACAAAGCACATATAGACTGGCTGGGGTAAGACCTAAGATGGCCATATTTCCACCAAAATATTTTAGGTACTTCGTTGTCAGCAGACTTCAAGCCAGCTCACAGTGTCGCTCCGCACACTCAACTCAGTGGCAGGGCTACGGAACCATGCACTACCAGTCTAACATGAGGAAAATGCGTAAGTAAACCAGAGGCCTTAACAGCTGAACTGAGTATCCTCTGTGTTTGGGACCGAAAGTCCATCAATGTAACCAAGACTCCTGTCTGTTCCACTTTTCACATGGGGCAGTGAGGAGCGTGTTGTGTATAATTCACTGGAACAGGAACGGAGCATAATAGGGCGACCCTTTGTCGTAAAGTTGGAACCGTGACTGACTATCTGACTGAAACTCCAACTCATTGCCGAGAAGGCTCCATTATGTCTCAACTGAGGGTAAATTTTGGTTAGATTGTGTCGTAGAGGTAAGAGTGGTTACATTGTGTCGTAGTTGAGGTAAAGCTTGGTTACATTGTGTCGTAGTTGAGGTAAAGCTTGGTTACATTGTGTCGTAGTTGAGGTAAAGCTTGGTTAGATGGTGTCGTAGTTGAGGTAAAGCTTGGTTACATTGTGTCGTAGTTGAGGTAAAGCTTGGTTAGATGGTGTCGTAGTTGAGGTAAAGCTTGGTTACATTGTGTCGTAGTTGAGGTAAAGCTTGGTTAGATGGTGTCGTAGTTGAGGTAAAGCTTGGTTATATTATGTCGCAGTTGAGGTAAAGCTTGGTTATATTATGTCGTAGTTGAGGTAAAGCTTGGTTAGATGGTGTCGTAGTTGAGGTAAAGCTTGGTTAGATGGTATCGTAGTTGAGGTAAAGCTTGGTTAGATGGTGTCGTAGTTGAGGTAAAGCTTGGTTACATTGTGTCGTAGTTGAGGTAAAGCTTGGTTAGATGGTGTCGTAGTTGAGGTAAAGCTTGGTTAGATGGTGTCGTAGTTGAGGTAAAGCTTGGTTAGATGGTGTCGTAGTTGAGGTAAAGCTTGGTTAGATGGTGTCGTAGTTGAGGTAAAGCTTGGTTATATTATGTCGCAGTTGAGGTAAAGCTTGGTTATATTATGTCGTAGTTGAGGTAAAGCTTGGTTAGATGGTGTCGTAGTTGAGGTAAAGCTTGGTTAGATGGTGTCGTAGTTGAGGTAAAGCTTGGTTAGATGGTGTCGTAGTTGAGGTAAAGCTTGGTTAGATGGTGTCGTAGTTGAGGTAAAGCTTGGTTAGATGGTGTCGTAGTTGAGGTAAAGCTTGGTTACATTGTGTCGTAGTTGAGGTAAAGCTTGGTTATATTATGTCGCAGTTGAGGTAAAGCTTGGTTATATTATGTCACAGTTGAGGTAAAGCTTGGTTACATTGTGTCGTAGTTGAGGTAAAGCTTGGTTACATTGTGTCGTAGTTGAGGTAAAGCTTGGTTATATTATGTCGCAGTTGAGGTAAAGCTTGGTTATATTATGTCGTAGTTGAGGTAAAGCTTGGTTACATTGTGTCGTAGTTGAGGTAAAGCTTGGTTACATTGTGTCGTAGCTGAGGTAAAGCTTGGTTATATTATGTCGTAGTTGAGGTAAAGCTTGGTTATATTATGTCGTAGTTGAGGTAAAGCTTGGTTACATTGTGTCGTAGTTGAGGTAAAGCTTGGTTATATTATGTCGCAGTTGAGGTAAAGCTTGGTTATATTATGACGCAGTTGAGGTAAAGCTTGGTTACACTGTTGTAGCTGAGGTAAAGCCTGGTCACATTGTGTCGAGTAGGTGGACTAGCCAATCCGCCACTACGATGATAATGGCAAAAATTATAGCGATTATTGTTGTCGCCTCTATGTTTGAAAAGTCAACAACTACACACACAGAATGCTATCACTACACTCTGTCAAGCGTGTCATTTGCTGATCAGAACCAATCATGAGCATTTAAATTTTTAAATTTATGAATGTTAATATCTTTAATAACAAAAGTATGCCGCCAGCCAAGACAACAATGTGGATTCGATGTTTTAAATTTGACCTGGGCAGCCACGTCAACTCAGCCTCTGGTGTACCAAGAAAGGTCTTGAAAAGTTACCACTGCCAGCATGACACTGACCACATCAAACATGAATGCCAAGTGATCTATACAAATTTGGTTCTAGGGACATGGGCGATGTGTGCCTTAAGGCATGTAACAAGAACCTTTACTGTACTTACCAAGACAACCATGCAGGAAATAGTCAAGGATACGACGGTACCGTGGCGAGGAGGTTACCGACGCATTTCGCATTCTGCGTTCTACACACAGCCGGCTATTTGGCAGCTGACAGCCTTACGTTGGTTTTGTATGAAATGGTATGGGTAGCTGTCGTTCAGAAAGCAATGGCAACCTCATTCCTTCAGTAGCATGTCCTTTGCAGAACCTCGCTCCCATAACAACCTTCAGAAAAACCTCTCGATCATAAGCGGGACTTCCGGTCGCCAATATGGCGGTTAGGCTTTGAACCGTTTAGGCCTGCGGCGTGTTTATGCTTGCAGCTACGGTTTGCAATCGCATTTTCCTCATGTTGGACTGGTAGTACATGGTTCCGTCGCCCTGATAATGAGTGAGTGCGTGGGCGACACTGTGAGCTGTGAAATTCGCGGGGAATGCTTTTACATCTGTCTTGTACAGTGACCTGCATGTTCGGAACAATGGCTAAGTACCGGCTGTTGCTGAATAGACTAATTTGCCTTTTCGGTTCACGAGTGCATTTTTCAGGAGACTGCGGAGTTCGTGCTTTATGCGACACTTTCGGCGGGTCGTCCTGCGGTAAAAGACCGAGCCATGTGAGAAAATCCGGGTCAGTGAGGTCTTTCTGGTGACTGCCGAATCCATCGACAACGAATTGCGGTTTTCGTGGATTAATTTTGTGTTGGCATTCTGGCAGCGGCATTAAGAACAGTGTACCTGTGTGGGCTGTTGGATTGCCGAGACTCCTGTCTATTCTACTTTTCACATTGGACAGTGGGGAGCATTTTGTGTGATATTCACTTGCACAGGAACAGAACATAATGGGGACGACCGTTGCAGTGAAGTTGGAACCTCGACTAACTAACTAACTGTGTTGTGTTGTTTGTCCATCAAGAATGATGATGACCATTCATTTCATCCAGTGGGGTTGAAAGTATGGAGCCGTGAGTTCTAAGATGGCTGATAAGGCCTATTTTGGCTCGAAGTGTTCTTTGACAATGCGGGCAAAGAATGCTTGACGTTCCAGGAGGAGGATCTCCTGCAGTGGTTTCTCTGTCCAGCCTTTTCTTCACAGCTCTTGCAGTCCTGGTTGCCTCACAAGTGACTGCACCCTTGTGTAATGATGCGCGCCACGAAATTCGGTCTCTGGCTGCAGTCTCCCAGGTGTCATGATGAATTCCAAAAGCATTCAGTGAGATTTTCAGAGTGTCTTTAAAGCGTTTCCTCTGGCCGCCTTTGGGAGCGTTTACCGCAACGCAACTCGCCGTAAAAAATTCGTTTAGGGAGCCTGTGATCTGGCATGCGAGTCAAGTGACCAGCCCAGCGAATCTGATTCTTCATTAGTAGAGTGTGGATACTAAGCATGGACGCTCTTTCTAGGACTTCAGTGTCTGGGATCTTGTCTTGCCATTTAATCTTCAGTAACTTCCTACGGCAGACTGTGTTGAAGTGGTTTAATTTCCTAGCGTGTCGCTGATAAACAGTCCAGGTTTCACAAGCATATAGCAGTGTGGATAATATAGCTGCTTTGTAGACTTTCAGCTTTGTTTGCAGGCTTATTCCATTTCGGTCACATACATTCTTGTACAGTCTGCCAAAGGCCGCGCTGACCTTGGAGATTCTTGCATTCACTTCATCATCAATTGTGGCAGCTTGTGACACATTCACTTTGATATTCGACACAGTGTGATTATTCCATGGAGCTGGCTGGTACATGACTACAGTCTTCTCCAAATTGATATTGAGCCCAAAGTTGGCACAGGCATGTGAGAAAGTTGAAACATTATGTTGCACGTCCGCCTCTGAGTTGGCGTATAGAGCGCAATCGTCAGCAAACAGGAGCTCTCTGGCGGTGTCACTGTCAATTTTGGTTTTAGCTTAAGCGACTTTTTAAGATTGAATAACTTTCCATCCATGCTGTATTTGATGTCTATTCCAATGTCGTTGTTCTCGAAGGCATTCGTCAACATAGCTGAAAACATGAGACTGAACAGTGTTGGTGCCAGGACACATCCTTGTTTCACTCCATTGGTGACAAGAAAGAGCTCAGACAGTTCACAATTTTCCTGTACTCTTGCCTGCACGCCATCATGAAATAGCCGCACTATTTGGACAAACTTTCGTGGACAGCCAAATTTTACAGTCCTTCTCTGCTGACTGTATCAAAAGCCTTAACTAACCAACTAACTATCTCGATCATAAGCAAGATGTCCCGCGTCCGATACACCCATCTGGAGATCATCAGCCACATCCTGCACCCATCTTCTCTTTGGCCTTTCTCTTCCATTCTTCCCAGGCATGTACCCCTCCATTATTCTTCTCTCCAAACTTTCAAGACGTTTTAAGTGACTAAAACATTTTAATCTTCTTTGTTTTATCGTCATTAATAACCAACCTTCTTCAATTCTGTATTCAGCTCTTGAAGTACGGATGCATTTGTTCTTTTCTTTATCCAAGTTATTCTTAGAACTCGTCTATAACATTTATATTCACAGGCATTTATGCGTTGCAGCTTGTTTAGTAATGGCAAACTACTGAGCGTAAACTTGCCCAAGAATCACTAACAGCCAAAACATGCTGGGGTTGTAAAATGATATGCAACTAACTAACTTAAGCGGCGGTTTGGAGTTAGATGGCTGATGGTATATGCTCCAACGGGAGATAAAAGCAGGAGTAGCTATAGATAGACTGATTCTCGTAATAAGGTAGATGTGTCATTGCTGTGGAGGTGTGTAGTAGGGCGAGTGTAGTTAGGCTGTTTGTGGTAACAGGGTAGATGTGTCACTGTTGTGGAGGTGTGTAGTAGGGCGAGTGTAGTTAGGCTGTTTGTGGTAACAGGGTAGATGTGTCACTGTTGTGGAGGTGTGTAGTAGGGCGAGTGTAGTTAGGCTGTTTGTGGTAACAGGGTAGATGTGTCACTGTTGTGGAGGTGTGTAGTAGGGCGAGTGTAGTTAGGCTGTTTGTGGTAACAGGGTAGATGTGTCACTGTTGTGGAGGTGTGTAGCAGAGCTAGTGTAGCGTGGCTGGTTATGGTATTAGGGTAGATGTGTCATTGTTGTGGAGGTGTGTAGAAGGGAGAGTGTATGTTTCACCCTTCAGGGAGGTGCTCTTTTATTTCGGAGGTGACATTTGAATCCCTGTCTGCCAGTAACTAGCAATTTTTCTGCTGTCTTCCGTGGCATCTTATTGTTGCTTCTTTGCGTTTCACAGAACGTCGGTCAATACATGTGCCTTTATTTCTATTATTGCTGTAATGTATGTATCCGATAAATCAAAGCTAGAAAGACGAGTTTTCATCTGCCAAGAATACCATACATCAAGCCTATTGTTACAACTTACACCATAAAGCAAGTCAGTAACGTGCAGAGAAAAGAAATTTTCGCTGAGGAAATATTTCTGTGTTCCCGCATACGGTGAAACATTTCACACATTCGTCAAAATAAAAGGGCAAAAAGCATTTCACATTAAAAGAAGTAACACATCTTATCACTGCCCGCCTATGATATTCTCTCCCCTGCAGAGATCCTCGATGTATTTCTATTTTTCCAAGTCAGTTATTCTGTACACTTCCCACACTTTTGTTCGCGCCAAACACCAACTCCTTCTTCTCCAACTTCCTAGTACACAATTTTTACTTAATCAAAAAGAAACCCACAAATGGAGTTAAAACCCATTTTGCGGTAGATAATCAAGATAACTTATCTCTATTATCACGTAAATGTCCACGGTTTATGAAAGCTCGCCGAAAAAAAAGCCTAAGGCTGAAGGGCGCTCATCCGTGGCGGCAGGATGAAGAGCAGGCGCATTCGAATTATTTGTGTCGCGACAGTTTTTGGGCCATTTGAACTGCCTGCTTATTGTTTCCTTGAACTAGCCCGCTTATATCCTTGACATAAGCGATGCCAGGACATGTGGGCCGTTTATCCAGGTTAGCAATGAGGCCTGTGAAACATATGGAAATAAGGCTGTGATTTCAAGGAACATCCCTTTTCTACATGCGCGTCAGCAATATAGAACGAGTATGGGGTCGATTATAAATTGCTCCCAAATATGGTTTATAATGCATGCATGCCCCTAGCAGCCATTGCCACCTTAAATTTTGTAATACATTAGCCATTGCAGATATGAAACATAAAAATTAAAGCACGCTTTGGGTAACACTGGGAATCCGGTGTTGGCCCCATATATGTGCAATATGTGACACCTTTACTTTCCCAAAAATTTCCCGGTACTCTTTTTAAGTTGGATCAACCTGGGAACTCACGTATGAAAATAAAACGCGCCTTAATTGGGATTCAAATAATGACCACCTGGTAATAAGGAAAGCTAATCCACACGCAAATATCAGTCGACTGCACTAGAAGTATTAGCGCGTGTATGGACTACGCTTGAGTTCAAAGGAGCGGACGAACAACAAACAAATGACCATGTGTGCAAAATAGGGCATTACATGGGCTCCATGTGTATATTTGTAGTCAAGGGTATTTGTTGAGTTGCCTTATCGTTACTAAACAGACGCTCACAGAATGGGCATTGTTATTACGCTCGTTTCCTCGAATGGACTTCGTCCAGATAACTATTCCTTTATATTCTCAGTTTTAATGTTTTTATTATTTCGATTTTGTTATTCCGTCGATAAAGACTAGGCTCGATACGTTGTCCTGTATCAATGTGTGGTTTCCCAACCGCCGAGCTTCTCATTCATATGTTGTGTGTGAGACAGCGAGGAGTGACGAGGGGATCTGGCCGACGATCGACGCTCAGAGGAAAGGCGAGAGGAACATATAATCAGATTGCTACTGGAACTATTAGTGTTGGAACTCTTCGCTGGCTGCTGGGGATGGGCACGGAGCGCTTATGGGAATGTCCCGAATGCTGTGATGTCGGTTCCTAAATCAATCAATCAATCAATCAATCAATCAATTATGTTGTGTGTGAATTCGGACTCCCTCATGACGATCACGTCCGCCTCTTAATTGGCACGGAGGCCTCCAAATTCATGTCTCAAATAAACACGGTAGTCAGTTTCATGTTGCTGACCTTTCCCCTACAGTTTTTAGTGGGGTCAAGTTAGCTTGATATCATATTTGTTTACGTTCATTGGTTTAACTTGGCGGAACTAACAACTCAGTTGTTGTTAAGTTGGGCAGGAAGTCTGAGGAGAATGGAGCGGCAGGGATTGACCCGACGATCTGGTCAACAATCAGTACTTCGAGGAAAGATCGGACGGACACACAATCTGAATACAACTGGTACCATTAATAGTTGTACTCTTCTATATTAATGTACATTAATATTAAAATTGTACATTAATTTTTATACTCTTCGCTGGCTGTTGAAAATGAGGATGTAGCACGTATAGAAATGTCCCGAGTGCTGTGATATCGGTTCTTGACTCAACTCTACTCTACTCATCTGGGCAGGACTGTAGAAGATGAGTGGCCATCATGAAGATGTGGTCATACATATAGCGATCGGACAGACCTATCTTGAACTTGTTATATAAGGGATATTATAATAACTGCATGAGAAATATGCACACGTATTTAACACATACTGTACCCAGAAACTCACTACACGGTTGATCAATCACTTCTTATTTGAACAAAACACTTTCAGTTCTCTTTACTTGTTAAATCCCACATGGTTATTACATTCAATCACTCAGCTCTTATGGTTAATATTTCTCTGCTTGTCGTTATTTTGACAGCTTTAGTCACCAGAAAAGTAAGTTATTTGTTAGTTGGATACTCTTTACAGGACGTTGCAGTCAACACCAGCATTTTTGCTGTTGTGATCTCCTAGCAAGTTTAAATTCAGTAGCTTGCCATTGCTTTCTAAACCAACGGCGCCCATACCATTTCATAAAATAAAACGCAATGTGGTCTGCTGCGAAATTGCGCGCAGCTGTGTTTTGAACGCGGGTATGCGGGATCACGAGCAGCGTCCGTAACTTCTTCGCTACGGAGCCGGAAGAAAGGTAAGAAACAAATGAAAATAACAAATCAGGACTTTCCTCAGTATAGCCAACTACGAAAGATTGCCACTGAATCAATGTATTTTCAACGAGATATCCAACAAGAATTGCCATGGCGAAAGTAGCCTTTAGCAAGATGAAAAACATTGTGACCAATAAAAAGATGTCAATTGAAACGAGAAAAAGAGTGTTGAGGGGATACATAGAGTCTGTTCTTTTGTATAGATGTCAAACTTAGACAATGTGCAGTCAAGCTGAAAAACATCTGATGACTGCAGAAATGTGGTTTCTCAGGAAAATGCAAAGAATACCATGGACAGACAGAAAAACCAATGACCAAGTACTACAGGAGACAAATGAAAGTCGTAAAAATTGATTAGAGAAATTAGACGTAGACAGTCAAAATTTTTTGGACATGTTTTTGGACAGAAGAAATGGATTGGAGAATTTAGTGACAACTGGCAAGATCGAAGGGAACAGACCAAGAGGAAGACCGAGAGGAAAATACCTGGATGGCTTGGCCACATGGCATGGACGAGACAGGAACACTGAGCTGATCCACGCCGCTGGTGATCGAGTGAAATGGCGAGTCATGACCGCCCACGCTTTCCGGCATGGCACATGATTGATTGATTGATCCAAGCACTTATGGATGAAGGCTATTGCTTGAGTTCGACATCTCCAGGCTGTAATAACTGAAGGTCAGTACTAAATTCGATATCTCCAGGCTCTAATAAATGAAGGTCAGCACTAAAGTCTGACATATCCAGGCTGTAATAACTGAAGGTCAGTACTAAAGTTCGACATCTCCAACCATTAATGATGGGAGTTCAGTGCATCGGTCCGTCATCTGAAAGCATTAATGACGTGACGTCAGTGCTTAAGCCCGACATCTCCGAACATTAATGACTGCAGGTCAGTGCATATGTCCAACATCTCCCAAAATTAATTACTGCAGGTCAGTGCATAGGTCCAACATCTCCGATCATTAATGACTGTGGGTCATTGCATAGGTCCAACATCTCCCAACATTAATGACTGCATGTCAGTGCATTGGTCCAACATCTCCGAACATTAACGACTGCAGGTCATTGCATAGGTCCAACATCTCCGAGCATTAATGACGGGATTGCTCGCGTTTTAACTGATTAAGCGCCATGGAAGAATTAATCAATCGTCTTAAGCTATTTTCCGTATCTGCCATGGGTTTGTATACAATAATGTTCCTTATGCAACCCTCTTTAATTTGATATATAAATCATCATGTCTGCAACCCTATTAACAACTTTTAGTCGTATTTGTGACACACCCCTACTTCCCATTTCCGCCATCCATTTTTGTTTGGTCCAAACCTAATTTTTGTTTGGCAGTGAATCTGTTAAAGACATTTTAAAATTGCATGTCCTGTTCAGGACGGCGCAGTCACCCATGTCATCTATTCGCTGTTTGTGATTTACTGGGAACTTCTACGTTCAGTAATTTGCCATTGCTTTGTGTACGAGAACTCAGTATAGTGGCCGATATTTCCAGGTATTCCTCACGAGAGATCAGTGATTAGGACCGATATTTTCATATGTTGATGTCATGGAGTCAAGGATTAGGGCCAATATTTTCAGATGTCGATGTCTTGAGATCAAGACTTAGGGCCAATATTTTCAGATGTCGATGTCTTGAGATCAAGACTTAGGGCCAATATTTTCAGATGTCAATGTCTTGAGATCAAGACTTAGGGCCAATATTTTCAGATGTTCATGTCGTGAAGTCAAGACTTAGGACCGATATTTTCAGATGTCGATGTCGTGAAGTCAAGACTTAGGGCCAATATTTTCAGATGTCGATGTCTTGAGATCACATCTACTAAAATCAAAGGCGCTATCACGTAACACCAAAATCACAATATACAAAACACTGATCAGACCAGTTGTGCTGTATGGCTCTGACACCTGGAGTACAACGAAAGGAGACGAAGCCTTGTTACAAACCTTTGAGAACAAAATTTTAAGACGCATCTTTGGAGAGTGGAAAAGAAGAAGTAACAAAGACATTTATGATCTGTTTAAGTCCCCGCTAATCACTGGTATCATGAAGGCTAATAGACTACAATGGCTGGGGCATATAGAAAGAATGGAAGATAATAGGGAAACAAAACTCGCTTACACTCAGGAAATAAATGACCGTAGACCCCGAGGTAGACCAAGAAGGCGGTGGAGAGATAATACATGTACAGACCTACAAGCACTTGGAATCAACGACTGGCAAGAGAAGGTCCACCAGAGAGACGAATGGAGACGGATTGTATTTGCAGCAAAGAACCTCAATGGTTCGGAACGCTGAAGAAGAAGAAGAAGAAGAAGATGTCTTGAGATCAAGACTTAGGGTCAATATTTTCAGATGTCGATGTCTTGAGATCAAGACTTAGGGCCAATATTTTCAGATGTCGATGTCTTGAGATCAAGACTTAGGGCCAATATTTTCAGATGTCGATGTCTTGAGATCAAGACTTAGGGCCAATATTTTCAGATGTTCATGTCGTGAAGTCAAGACTTAGGACTGATATTTTCAGATGTCGATGTCGTGAAGTCAAGACTTGGGGCCAATATTTTCAGATGTCGATGTCTTGAGATCACATCTACTAAAATCAAAGGCGCTATCTCGTAACACCAAAATCACAATATACAAAACACTGATCAGACCAGTTGTGCTGTATGGCTCTGACACCTGGAGTACAACGAAAGGAGACGAAGCCTTGTTACAAACCTTTGAGAACAAAATTTTAAGACGCATCTTTGGAGAGTGGAAAAGAAGAAGTAACAAAGACATTTATGATCTGTTTAAGTCCCCGCTAATCACTGGTATCATGAAGGCTAATAGACTACAATGGCTGGGGCATATAGAAAGAATGGAAGATAATAGGGAAACAAAACTCGCTTACACTCAGGAAATAAATGACCGTAGACCCCGAGGTAGACCAAGAAGGCGGTGGAGAGATAATACATGTACAGACCTACAAGCACTTGGAATCAACGACTGGCAAGAGAAGGTCCACCAGAGAGACGAATGGAGACGGATTGTATTTGCAGCAAAGAACCTCAATGGTTCGGAACGCTGAAGAAGAAGAAGAAGAAGAAGAAGATGTCTTGAGATCAAGACTTAGGGTCAATATTTTCAGATGTCGATGTCTTGAGATCAAGACTTAGGGCCAATATTTTCAGATGTCGATGTCTTGAGATCAAGACTTAGGGCCAATATTTTCAGATGTCGATGTCTTGAGATCAAGACTTAGGGCCAATATTTTCAGATGTTCATGTCGTGAAGTCAAGACTTAGGACTGATATTTTCAGATATCGATGTCGTGAAGTCAAGACTTGGGGGAGGGGGGGGGGCGATAGTTTCAGATGTCGATGTCTTGAGATCAAGACTTAGGGCCAAGATTTTCAGATGTCGATGTCTTGAGATCAAGACTTAGGGCCAAGATTTTCAGATGTCGATGTCTTGAGATCAAGACTTAGGGCCAATATTTTCAGATGTTCATATCGTGAAGTCAAGACTTAGGACTGATATTTTCAGATGTTCATGTCGTGAAGTCAAGGCTTAAGGCATATATTTTCGATATGTCCATGACTAGGGGCCAGTAATCATGCCCGGTAGCTTTTACCAAACGTTGCATCGTTCTTTCCTCGCTTTAACTATAACTGATTTCTTGAATAACATTTTATAACATGTTCTTGCCGTTGTTGTTGTTATAGACTTCGACCCAGGTTTCAGCATCAATAAAGTACATTTAAAACAAGACGTGGAAATAACCAAACTTTACACTTTAATTTCCACATGGTACTGCAGCCCATAAGTGAAGAAACAACGGTAACCGTGTAACCTACCATGCATGTTGTAAGACGTGATTAAGGAAGGTGTGTGTGTGAGAATGGTTACCTGATGTCCGTATAGAACTTTACTTGTAAAATTAATCCAGCCAATGATCAAATCGTCCACAAGTGGTTATCTTCGAGTTGGTTGAGGGGCTATGCTTCGTTTGGAAGATACAAGCCAGAAGGAACTTGAAACACAAAAACCAGTCCATTGCACTAGAAGTTCTAGCACATGTAAGGACCATGCTTGTGTTTAAAGCCAGCGGACAAATCCAAATACATTCAAAGCAAGAGACTGCTTGAAAAAGTTAGTTGCATATTCTTTACATTCCGTCTCAGTCAACACCAGTCACCAGCATGTTTTGCTGTTGTGACCTCTTGACAAGATTACGCTCAGTAGTTTGCCATTGCTTTCTGAACGACCGGCACCCATACCATTTCGTACAAAAACCAACGCAAGGCGGTCTGCTGCCAAATATCCCGCAGCTGTAAGAGACTACTTTTTTTTTTTTTTTGCATATCCTTTATAGGACATCGCTGTCAACACCAGCATCTTTCAGCTGTATGTTGATTTCTTGGCAAGATTACGCTCAGTAGTTTGCCATTGCTTTCTGAGCGGCCGGCTCACATACCACGTAAGTTACCGATGCGATTTGAACCACTGCTGATTCTCACCATCATCACGTTACCGACGAGAGTATACGAGATTACGGAGAAAAGTCATAACCTCTAAGCCACGAAGCCGGCAAGACACTACTACTGCGCCGAATATGAGGGAACTATTACGTTAAGTAATTCAAAGCGAGCGGGAAAAAAATCAACAAAGCATTCCAAAAACATTCAAACCAAGAGATTACCACTACACCGAATACGAGGGAACTATTACGCTCATTGCGAATGAAATATATTACTGAGAATATTCACTTGGTTGCTTCCGATGCCACAGCGAGCTAATGTGGGCGAACAAGTTACTGACGTTGCTTAATCTCAGTAATCTAGACCACTTGACATCGCCGACTCCGATAAGGCCCAGCCACCTGGGTGAGTTCCATGCTGGGCTGCCTGCTGGTCTGCCGGTCTGACATTGGGAATTGTTTAAATATTGCCACTGGTAAATGTGCATTTAAGACACGGGGATGGGTAAACGAGTCGATGCCAGCGACTGCTGGTCATTTCTTTATCAATAACATTGCGCACTTGGTGCTCGCGAGACCCTCGTCGGCGTAACTTAATTACATTCACACATGTGAACGTCAGGTTGTCTTTGCGATGAGGAGCGTAAGTAAGTTAGCGAGCTTGTAAGTAAGTAAGTAATTACGTGAGTGAGTAAGTAAGTAATGACATGAGTTAGTGCGTGAGGAGTGAGTGAGTGAGTGAGTGAGTGAGTGAGTGAGGGAGGGAGTGAGTGAGTGAGTGAGTAATTAACTACATGAGTGAGTGAGTGAGTAATTAAGTAATTACATGAGTGAGTGAGTAAGTAAGTACGTAAGTAATAAGTAATTACATGAGTGAGTGAGTGAGTGAGTGGGTGAGTGAGTGAGTGGGTGAGTAAGTAAGTAAATAATTACACTAGGAAGTGAGTAAGTAAGTAAGTAGGTGATTACATGAGTAAATAAGTATATAAGTGATTAAGTGAGTAAGAAATTAAGTAAGAAAGCAAGCAAGAAGTAAACAAATAAGTAAGTTAGTTAGTAAGTAAGTGCATAAATGAGAGAGTGAGTGAGTGCGTGAGTGCGTGAGTAAGGAGTGAGTAAGTGAGTGAGTGAGTAAGTGAATGAGTGAGTGAGTGAGTGAGTAAGTGAGTGAGTGAGTGAGTGAGAGTGAGTGAGTGAGTGAGTGAGGGAGGGAGGGAGGGAGGGAGTGAGTGAGTGAGTGAGTGAGTGAGCGAGTGAGTGAGCGAGTGAGTGAGTGAGCGAGTGAGTGAGTGAGTGAGTGAGGGAGTGAGTGAGTGAGTGAGTGAGTGAGTGAGTGAGCGAGCGAGTGAGTGAGTGAGTGAGTGAGTGAGTGAGTGAGTGAGTGAGTAAGTGAGTGAGTGAGTGAGTGAGAGTTAGTGAGCGAGTGAGTGAGCGAGTGAGTGAGTGAGTGAGTGAGTGAGCGAGTGAGTGAGTGAGGGAGTGAGTGAGTGAGTGAGTGAGCGAGTGAGTGAGCGAGTCAATGAGTCAGTCAGTCAGTCAGTCAGTCAGTCAGTCAGGCAGTCATTCAGTAAGTAGGTAAGTAAAAAAATTAAACAAAATAAAACAGTCACTTAAAAACAAACAAAAAAAATGAAAAAGAAAACATAAGTAGGTAAGCAGCACATAAGTGAGTGAATGAGTGAAAGAGTAAGAGACGCTCTTATGCCTTGTGCATACCCTGCTTTTTTTTAGTTGCGTGTCCTTCACAGGACGTAGTAGTCAACCCCATCATTTTGGCTCTTCTTGATTCCTGGGCAAGTTTGACGTTCAGTAGTTTGCGATTGCTTCCTGAACGACCGAAACCTATACCGTTTTCGAAAGAAAAAAAAAAAAAAACCAGCATCGCTGTGTTTCGAACCCGGGTATATGGGATTACGAATCGCGTCCGTAAAACCTTCGCTACGGAGATCGGCATTACTGTGCTAGACAACTATTTTTATAGACCAATCGGCACTGGAGGGTGATGTAGCCAGCATCAGACCTTCCACTTGACTTCCCAAGACAATTCCAGGAACACACTTTCAGTGTGGTCCATCTCAGAGCCCAATTCAATGTTAAACATTCGCTGTGATGCTAATAAGATCCCATGACCGTCTGGCCGACAGCCTAGCGTCTAGCTACAATATGGGAATCCTGGCTGTAATACATTCACAGTTGTCAAGTTGCGTGTGTACTTAGCTGGCTCCGATACTGGCAGCCACTTCTATACCAGTCAATGACCACGCGTTGATTAGTTCCTTCCAACAACAACCACTTCTATACACAGTCAATGACCACACTTTGATTAATTCCCTCCTACACCAGCCACTTGCCCACTTTTCCTCTTGCGCAATACTATTATCAATTTTCTGGATAAAAGACTGATTTTCATTATAACAGAAACGGCAGAAAGTAAACACAATTATAAACAGCATTGGTTTACTTACAGTTAGGCAGATCATGCAAATAACATACTATATGTGGGAACTCATCATCGTCTTACTTACCCTAGTGCGAGGAAATGCAACTCAAAGATTACATATCATGACAGGGCAGACCAGGTCGTAAGCCTTGGTGGACAACTGGTCTAGGATTGAAGCTCCAACAGACCGACAGTTCGAGTATTGCTTTGCTGATTCGACAGCTTCTGCAGCTTGTCGTGTTCCAGACGTATTGGTGTTACCTTTCCTCTGGAGTAAACTAGGCAGGCCGAGTGATGGATCATGCTGCATAGACAACACATTGTCTCTAAATTCAGCCCAGGCTTTGTGTTAAGGAGAGGTAAAACTCCATTTTACAAACTATCGTCTGTCAAGACGGCAAAGTGCCAAGGTGTGTGAACTCATAATCGTTTTACTTATAGTCAGGAAGATCATGTATCTAACACACTATTTGTGTAATCGCATCATCATTTTACTTACAGTCATGTAGATCGTGTAAATAACATACTATTTGTGTAAAGTCATCGTCGGTCTACGTACAGCCAGGCAGATCTTGTAAATAACATGGTTTTTGTGTAAACTCATTATCGTTTTACTTACAGCCAGGTAGATCAAAGAACTAACATACTATTTGTATAATCTCGTAATCGTTTTACTTACAGTCAGGTAGATCAAAGAACTAACATACTATTTGTATAATGTCGTAATGGTTTTACTTACAGCCAGACATATCATGTAACTAATATACTATTTGTGTAATATCATCATCGTTTTAATTACAGTCAGGCAGATCTTGTAACTAACATACTATTTGTGTAATCTCATCATCGTTTTACTTACAGTCAGGCAGATCTTGTAAATAACATATTATTTGTGTAAACTTACAGTCAGGCAGATTTTGTAAATAACATACTGCCTGTGTACATTCATCATCGTTTTACTTACACTCAGGTAGATCACGTAAATAACATACTATTTGTGTGAACTCATAATTGTTTTGGTTCGACCATCTAGCTAAAATGCAACACCATCAACTACCAGCACTGGTGCTACATCAAAGAAGATCTAATATGCGAGCAAGGGTATGTATGAGAAGAAAATGGATCGTCCACATTAAAGACATTGAACAGCCACTCGGTATGACACGATCCTCTGCCACCCATCGAGCGCTGGAACGTCAACTATTTCCCTCCACAACTCTTAAACAGTGGAAGAGATGATGATGTTCATGGAAAAGAATATATGATGTGAGTAGTGTGCCATTTCGCAATCATTGAAGAAGAAAGCTGGGGTTTTTCAAATTAAATGTTACAGAAACGTTCTAGAATATCGTGGACCACCAAGGAGAATAATGCCGACGTACTACGAGATGTGACCATCGAAGATAACTGGCTCATACACTGCAGCATATCTCATACACAGATACATGTTGGTCATGACAAATGGCACAGAGATTTGGAAAGAACAGTTCTGGAGGGCATGGTTCCTGGAAGAAGAAACGGTCGATCAATACGAAGATGGACACAGGACATTGCAGACACCTTGGGCGTGAAAATGCATGAGGCAGCAGAACTTGCGTTGGATGGAAAAATTGTATTGGCGAGCCGTGATGAGTGAGCGACGTTCTGCAAGGACCCGCTACACGGTGACGATGACGACTTTCAGCTCAGCCATGAGTATACTGCTTCATTCTCAGAAATCCTTCAGCCTGTGGCATGTTTCTCCTTATAGCACATTTTAGAAAATATACAAGCCAGGAAGCTTCATTTCATTGAATGACACCTCTCCCTCGCCGTCGTTTAACTCTTTCAGAGGGGTACAATGCGCCGTCTGCTCGCGTCCTAAAGGTCGTGGGCACATTTCCAGTAAAGCGTCGTTCAGAGCACGAGTACAGTTGTTTCGGAGACTCCTGCAAGGGCTGGTCATCGCTGGAGCTACGGAGTTCGTACTTCGTGCGATGCTATCAACAAATGGCTGGCCTTTCTGTGGAGAGAGACCAAGTCAGATGGGAAACACCCTGTGCAATGGAGTCGATCCTCTCGACTTTAGTATTTGTAGTGCCATCAATGCGCTGTGTATGGATGGCTCTTTCTTTGAATCCCAGCCATCGTGTAATGCATTTTCGTCATCACCAGTTGTCATGCCAACTGAAGTGGATGATCATGCATCTCCATATCTTGCAATCTTCAACACCTTACATGCCATGAAACAAAAGCGCTGTCAAGAATCCTCTATCGCTGTTTTCCTCTACCTCTTTCAATTATCACAGAATGTTCCAGCTTTCTTCTTCTCATAAGGCTGTCATATGGTTATTTCACATAGTGGCTATATCTTATATTGGTTATTTCTATGGTTCCGTACCCCTGCTACTGAGTTGAGTGCGTGAAGCGACACTGTGATCTGTGAATTTCGCAGGGAATGCTTTTACAAACTGCCGCAGTTGTTCGTAGCGTGAACTGTGCGTTCAAACAAATGTCGGCTGGCCGGTGTCTGAACTAATTGGTTGCATGATGCAGTAATATGTGGCTGCTGGTTTTCTAGTGACTGCGGCTTCCGTCGACAAGGAACTGTATTTTTCGTGACAGACCTTTGTGTTAGCATTCTGGCAACGGCATTATGCATAATATACACATGGGCGATGTTGGTTTGTCCATACTCCAGTTTGTTCCACTTTTCACATGGGGCAGTGAGTAGCATTTTGTGTGATATTCACTGGCACTGAAATAGAGCTAAATGGGGTGACCCTTTGGCTGTGAAGTTGGAACCGCGACTAACTAACGACTAACTAACTCAACTAACTGGTTGTTTCTCATATTGGTTATTTCTCTTAATGGTTATTTCTCTTAGTGTTTCTTTACCATATTGGTTAGTTAGTAGTAGGCCACTTTCAGTCCTGAAGGACTATCGAGTTTT
>OY992887.1:77249304-77279304 GCA_963921405.1 Cepaea hortensis
TTTCTAATGCTTTTTGTAAGTTGGTCTTCGTTTATCTAAGGTTGTTCTAATCGCAACCAATAAATGATTAGACAGACAGACAGACAGACAGACAGACAGACAGACAGGGAGGGAGGGAGGGACAGACAGACAGACAGACAGACAGACAGACAGACAGACAGACAGACAGACAGACAGACAGGCAGTCAGTCGGTAACGGGAACGAGAACTTATATGACTACTTATATGAATTAAATGAGATGCTCCCCACCAGGGTCTGGGCGAAGCCGGGCAGGGTCAGCTAGTTTACTATATTTGTTATTTATGATATTTATTATTTCTCATGGTAGTTATTGTTCCTCCTTGGAATCTGCTGCGAAGCTTTCGTGACCTAAGCTGGGAGACTGAGTTTTAATTCGCATGTCCGATGCCTTGGCTTTAAGGTGATTGGAGTACTGGAATGAACTTGCATCTATCGGAGTGCGGTTGGCGTAGAGACTTTCCACCCGAGCCGCCAACAGTCATCTACTGCCTACAGTACCTTGCGGTGTAGGTCATGGGGGTCTTGAGTCTGAGGATTAAAGCCGCCTGGCTAGTGCAGTCGCCACGAACTGTGCAGGTTAGTGTTTGCATTTTGCCTCCAACTGAGAAAAGAAATCCACACATTACCGAGGTTTCGAACTCGGGTCTCCCGAAGGAGAACCCGGCATTCTTACCCAATCGGCCAGACACGAAGACGTATATTAGGGGAAAGCAGCACATAAGGGCTGGCTTGGATTAGGCGTAGGTTGGCAATGAAGAATATTTTGTGTAATAAGTCATTGTCCTTGAAAGTTAGAAAGAAAATTCTTGCATGTTACATAAAATCAGTTGTAACATACGGCTGCGAATCCTGGATAATTAGTTTAAATATGTGTGCGTATCCATTACAGGACATTGCTGTCAACATCAGCATCTTTCAGTTGATTGTTGATTTCTTGGCAAGATTACGTTCAGTAGTTTGCCATTGCTTTCTGAGCGGCCGGCTCATATACCCCGTAAGTTACCGACGCTTTTCGAACCATTGCTGATTCTCACCTTCGTCACGTTACTTACGAGAGTATACGATATTAGGGAGAAAAGTCGCTAACCTCTAGGCCAGGAAGCCGGCGGATAATTAGTACACGGGCTAAAAAATCCCCGGAAGTCTTGGAGATGTGGTTTTATAGAAGAATACTGAAAATTATTGGGACAGCCAAAATTAGCAATCTGGACATTTTGAGGGAAACCAAGTCGCAAAGACAACTTATCACAAACATCAAAATGAGGGAGTCATCGTTATTTTGGCCACGTTATGAGAAGACAAAACTTAGAAAATGTCGTGACAATCGGAAAGATTTGCGGAAAGAAACATTGAGGAAGACAGTGCGAGAAGATTCTTGACAGTCTTGTGTCATGGCCTGGATCCACGCGGTAGGAGATCGCAATTTGTGGAGAGGCATGATCTCCCACGCCAACCGGCATGACACTAGATGATGACGATAATGATGGTAATGCGTCCTCCTTGGGGGTTGGGTAGATCCGCATCATGAGACTACAATACCGAGTATGAGAAGTAGTGCATAACTGAGTATGGTTTGTTACCCTGAAAAGAGAAATGAAGAAGAGCTTCCGTGCAAGGTCGGATACCCAGGACGTCGGCCGCGTCCTTAAGGCTCACGTGATAACGGACAGTGCTCACAGTTGGGGTCTAACAAGTAGGAAAACTCATTTTGTAAGGCTGTTGATAGATGGCTGGCCATAGCTGAGTAAAACAACAGGGTGTACAGGACGACGGACAAGGCCTGTGATTGTTGGTAATTTCAAGTCAAGTTACCCGTCTTTTGATGTTCCACAATGGAATATAATAGAGCTGGTATAATGTGACTACTGAATGCATTTCCCGAAGGGAATTGAATGAAAAGGCAGGGGCATTTTAAGTTTATCAGATCAGTTGTCATGTGTGCGTCGAAGTTCGTCAGTAATGGATCTCTTTTTTCGTGATGTTGGCATCTTTTTTGTTCGCCTCCTCATGGAAATCAGTCCTTCTTTTACGTTTGTGGTTTTACTAACCATTATATTCTCTTCCTATTTTCTATCCATTATATGATATTGCGTCTTTCTATCTCCCTCTCTCTCTCATTTATATGTTGATGCCTATTTTCTTTCTTTTACGTGTTCATGTCTATATTCTTTCTTTTATGTGCTCATCATTATTATCATAATTATTATGTGGTCATAATTGCTCCATATTTTCTCTCCGTTATGTGGTTATTACTTCTGTTCTCTCCATTATGTGGTCATGACTTCTGTTCTCTCCATTATGTGGTCATGACTTCTGTTCTCTCCATTATGTGGTCATGACTTATGTTCTCTCCATTATGTGGTCATGACTTCTGTTCTCTCCATTATGTGGTCGTGACTTCTGTTCTCTCCATTATTTGGTCATGACTTGTGTTCTCTCCATTATGTGGTCGTGACTACTGTTCTCTCCATTATGTGGTCATGACTTCTGTTCTCTCCATTATGTGGTCGTGACTTCTGTTCTCTCCATTATGTGGTCATGACTTGTGTTCTCTCCATTATGTGGTCAAGACTTTTGTTCTCTCCGTTATGTGGCCATGACTTCTGTTCTCTCCATTATGTGGTCATGACTTCTGTTCTCTCCATTATGTGGTCATGACTTCTGTTCTCTCCATTATATGGTCGTGACTTCTGTTCTCTCCATTACCTGATTATGGCATATGTTCTCTCCATTATGTGGTCATGACTTCTGTTCTCTCCATTATGTGGTCGTGACTTCTGTTCTCTCCATTATGTGGTCATGACTTCTGTTCTCTCCATTATGTGGTCATGACTCCTGTTCTCTCCAATATATGGTCGTGACTTCTGTTCTCTCCATTACCTGATTATGGCATATGTTCTCTCCATTATGTGGTCATGACTTCTGTTCTCTCCATTATGTGGTCATGACTTCTGTTCTCTCCATTACGTGATTATGGCATATGTTCTCTCCATTACGTGATCATGACATCTGTTCTCTCCATTACGTGATCATGACTTCTGTTCTCTCCATTATGTGGTCATGACTTCTGTTCTCTCCATTATGTGGTCATGACTTGTGTTCTCTCCATTATGTGGTCATGACTTCTGTTCTCTCCATTATGTGGTCATGACTTGTGTTCTCTCCATTATGTGGTCATGACTTCTGTTCTCTCCATTTTGTGGTCATGACTTCTGTTCTCTCCATTATGTGGTCGTAACTTGTGTTCTCTCCGTTATGTGGCCATGACTTGTGTTCTCTCCATTATGTGGCCATGACTTGTGTTCTCTCCATTATGTGGTCGTAACTTGTGTTCTCTCCATTATGTGGCCATGACTTGTGTTCTCTCCATTATGTGGCCATGACTTGTGTTCTCTCCATTATGTGGTCATGACTTGTGTTCTCTCCATTATGTGGTCATGACTTGTGTTCTCTCCATTATGTGGTCATGACTTCTGTTCTCTCCATTATGTGGTCGTAACTTGTGTTCTCTCCGTTATGTGGCCATGACTTGTGTTCTCTCCATTATGTGGCCATGACTTGTGTTCTCTCCGTTATGTGGTCATGACTTGTGTTCTCTCCATTACGTGATTATGGCATGTGTTCTCTCCATTATGTGGTCGTAACTTGTGTTCTCTCCGTTATGTGGCCATGACTTGTGTTCTCTCCGTTATGTGGCCATGACTTGTGTTCTCTCCATTATGTGGCCATGACTTGTGTTCTCTCCGTTATGTGGTCATGACTTGTGTTCTCTCCATTACGTGATTATGGCATGTGTTCTCTCCATTATGTGGTCGTAACTTGTGTTCTCTCCGTTATGTGGTCATGACTTGTGTTCTCTCCATTACGTGATTATGGCATCTGTTCTCTCCATTACGTGATTATGGCATCTGTTCTCTCCATTATGTGGTCGTGACTTGTGTTCTCTCCATTATGTGGCCATGACTTGTGTTCTCTCCATTATGTGGTCATGACTTCTGTTCTCTCCATTATGTGGCCATGACTTGTGTTCTCTCCGTTATGTGGCCATGACTTGTGTTCTCTCCATTATGTGGTCATGACTTGTGTTCTCTCCATTACGTGATTATGGCATCTGTTCTCTCCATTACGTGATTATGACATCTGTTCTCTCCATTATGTGGTCATGACTTCTTTTCTCTCCATTATATGGTCATGACTTCTGTTCTCTCCATTATGTGGTCGTGACTTCTGTTCTCTCCATTATGTGGCCATGACTTCTGTTCTCTCTATTATGTGGTCGTGACTTCTATTCTCTCCATTACGTGATTATGGCATCTGTTCTCTCCATTACGTGATTATGACATCTGTTCTCTCCATTATGTGGTCATGACTTCTTTTCTCTCCATTATATGGTCATGACTTCTGTTCTCTCCATTATGTGGTCGTGACTTCTGTTCTCTCCATTACGTGATTATGGCATCTGTTCTCTCCATTATGTGGTCGTGACTTCTGTTCTCTCCATTATGTGGTCATGACTTCTGTTCTCTCCATTATGTAAGTTAAGTTAGTTAAGGAGCTTTTAGCATGTTTCTGGCACATTGGGCATATGGTGCTTGGCCTATATTTGCATGGGACAGTCGGCACTCGGTCAGTATCACTTCGGTCGCTTTTACTTCCCAACACATTTCCTGGCACTCATTTTAGGCTGGGTCGACCTGGGACACCAGATCAATTTTAAAAATCCTTCCTGATGTGTGCCTATGCCTGTTTTTCTCTTCCCCACACTCTTCGCTGACCATTGAAGATGAGGACGGAGAATGTATGGAAATATCCCGAGTGCTATGGTATCGGTTCTTGACTCAACTCCATTCAACTAGACTCTCTTAATCATACGTTGCTGTTTATTTTAATGACCTCTACGTCTTAATAACCTAGTTTTCATATCCTACTTATCATGTCTACTTTGTATACGACTTGTTTGTTGTCATAATTATCTATTCATGATATTCCATCCCACACGCGTATGTGTGTGTGTGTGTGTAAGTGAGTGTGTCTGTCTGTGTGCATGTGTGTTCACACTCCGTTTGTGTATTTATAAATATCTCACGGGCATTAACTGTTTCCACTAACTGCTAGCTCATAGTTCGAGTTTTGTTGTAAATACTAATGTGAATGCAGACTACACATAATACCTGGGGAGCGGCGGTGGCGTAGTGGCTAGACGCTCGCCAGCCTACCCAGTGTTTGAGGGTTCGAATCCGCAAAAATTAAAAAAAAAATAGTAAAGTGACATGAACTCCCAGGTCGACGCAGCCTAAAATAAGTACCAGGATATGGCCAGGAAAGTAAAAGGCTACTGGCGTGATTCTCTTCATATCAGCCACCGAGCGCTGATGGGTGTATACCGCATGGGTCTAACAGTGTATGTCTAGTACGCCTATAGTGTGTACAGGAAACCTTTACTTTACTTAGACACAACATGTATTGCTCTCATTGTGAATATCGCGATTATTTCGTTGACAAGCCGGTTCTCTGGGACTATATCTGACTATATACTCACTAACCTGAGTAGCCTGGCCCAATGATTAATAGTTTGTGCTATGATATCAAGGCCGTGCCGTGATATGATACAGAGAGGCGGCCGCATCAGCGGCACCGTAAGGGGGCGGCATAAGCAGTGAAGGAGGGGCGGCATTTCGAAGATTTGCATAAGCATAATTAAGGGGCGGCATTTCCAAGACTTGCATCATACTGAGAAAATCTATCGCACGGCCTGTATGATATCTATCACTAAATCCATCATTCAAGCATTCTACGCCGAAACCATATCTGTATTGACTTTAGTTCTTTTTAACCTGAGTATTGTGGCCCAACGATTAACATGGTGTGATATGATATCGATTGGAAAATTTGTCAATCACTGGAACTAAATCACCATTGACTACCTTCTCTCTAGCCTGAGCATTCTACTCCAGTGACTAAAATGCACTAAGCAGCATCTGTAGCTTATGTCATCCTAAAAACTCGCTTTCAATGAACACAGAATGGAAACATCAAGAAAAACACTGTTGTAAGAATGTGTGTAAAACAAGGATCCATGTGAAATCTTAGCCCAGTACGACAATACAGGCAAGTCAGAAAGATGATGAGAATATTAAACAAAGATGACTTTACAGCGTCTTACATTCCGACCTAACCTTTCCTCGTCGGCTCGGCCGGTGCCAGTTTTACCCTCTTGCACTATAGGAGTGATCTCCCGCTGATAACTGGACTGCAGACTTCCGACGTAACCTTTAAACAGACGGCTACCGCTTCAAAGAAAACCCAATGCAAAACGGCTAAAATTTCAGCCAATTTTCAAAATAGGGAAGATTTTAAGACAACGGCGTGAACCAAAGTCTGGACCGTCAGCCGTAGTGGCGTCTCCCTCTAGACAGGCCGAGCACTGACATTATCATTCTCTGTTTACGGACTTCCTTACTACGGTAAACAACAACAATGGCTTTCGCTAAAGCAGTGTGTACCGCTTCACCTCCGCAACTACAATGGCTGAGGACAAGGGGAAATAATCGAGTCTCTTCAAGTTAGGTATTTCGTCTGTTTCACTTAATTGTAGGCCAGGGTTGAACTAGCTGAGATCTGCTAGGAGCAATTTTAACACAATCTGTCAAACAAGGCTGCAGGCAGTGCAAGACGGGTCGTTTCTGGGCTAGACCAGGTAACAGTTTACCTGTTGAATTTTTCTGTCTGTCTGTCTGTCTGTCTGTCTGCCTGCCTGCCGGCCGGCCTGTTTGTCGGTCGGTCGGTCGGTCGGTCGGTCGGTCAGTCAGTCGGTCGGTCGGGCGGTCGGTTGGTCGGACGATCGGTCTAGCTAGCTAGCCTGCCTGTCTGCCTGACTGCTTCTCCGCAGATATGTCTGGCAGTTTGTTTGCCTCTCTACTAGTGGCATAGTTAGGGCTTCGGAAAACAATTTTATAAATTCAGACTCTTAATTATGTAGTACTGGAAGTCCCCGCTATACGTCGCTTCGGTATACGTCGTTTCGCTATAACGTCGTTGTGACATAGGGGACTAACTTCACTTTACGTCGCTACTTTTCGCCATAACGTCGTTTTGAGGCTGGGGCAATTCATACAGGTGCTGGCAAAATCAAAGAGGGTGCTAAAAACGTAACTCCTTTGAGTGCTTCCAAGATCACTCGTACCAGAAGTATTCTTATGGAGAACATGGAAGCACTATTGGCCGTCTGGATTGAAGACCAGAACGAACGGAATTTGCTTGTGAGCAAGATGGTTATCCAAGAGAAAGCAAAGTTTCTCTATGAAGATCTAGCTATGAAAGCGGGTGAGAGCAGTACTAGTAGTGCTGATGATAGTTTTGGAACGAGTCGTGGTTGGTTTGAGCGCTTTAAGAAGCGTTCACACCTGCACAACATTCAGACAACAGGTGAAGCAGCGAGTGCTGATAGTGCAGCTGCTGAGCGTTTCCTTGCAGAGTTAAAGGCCATGATTGAGGAGGGTGGTTACTGTGGCAGCAGACATTGGAAAAATTGTTTGTTCAAGCAAAGAACAGCCAGGAAAAGGGGCAGGAAGAGGTTACAGTTTCATCTTCATTTGACGAGGCAGAATTTAATGCCTCTACGTCCCAATAACTCTACCACTCGCCCTTCAAATCACTTCTATTTAACCAATAAATATCAACAACCATCAAAATAAACATTACTATAGTACAAAATACACTGTATTTCATTTAATTCTATGGGAAATAGTGTTTCGCTATACGTCGTTTCCAAGAACGTAACCCCTGCGTTAACCGGGGCCTTCCAGTAATGGTTTCACATATTCGAGGTTCCAAATTTTATAATTCATTACCCCTTCCGTCTTAACTGAATCACCATGGCAAAAGTAGCCTTTAGCAAGATGAAAAACATACTGACCAGTAAAAAGATGTTCAATTGAAACGAGAAAAAGAGTGTTGAGATGCTACATAGAACCTATACTTGTATATGGATGTGAAGCTTGGACAATGAGCAGTCAGGCTGAAAAACATCTGATGGCTGTAGAAATGTGGTTTCTGAGGAAAATGCAAAGAATACCATGGACAACCAGAAAGACCAATGAACAAGTCCTTCAAGAAACAAATGAAGATCGTAAAATGATTAGAGACATTAGATGTAGACAGTCACAATTTTTTGGGCATGTTATGAGAAGAAATGAATTGGAGAACTTGGTGACAACTGGTAAGATCGAGGGGAACAGACCAAGGGGAAGACCTAGAGGCAAGTACCTGGATGGCTTGGCCTTGTGGCATGGTCGAGACAGAAACACGGAGCTGATCCACGACTCTGGTGATCGAGTGAGATGGCAGAACATGACCGCCCACTCTTACCGGCATGGCACATGATGGATGGATTTCCACAATCCACGAATAAATTGACCATCATTGTGTTTGATCTCGTTTAGTGTAGTGGTGATGATTTGCGACCTAGTTTTAACCATGCCTGTATCAGGTGTTCTCAATCTCTATGTTGCCAAAGGAATGAAAACACAATCTAACCAGGGAAGCGGAACAAACAAAGATGCACACAGATGCAAGCGAACATTTCCACCTAAGTGTTTATCAACGAACAAAAAGCAGAAACAAAATATTTAGCTAAACACCCGACATATCGCAATCATAAAAATAAGTAAGCGCCATGTTTTCGTTTACTTAACTTAAATTGTGTTTCGTATGTCAGCATTTTAAGACATTTAATTCATACACGTAGATCATTTCTTTTGTGATTGTGACATTTAGGTTTTGTATTTAAGTAATCTTTTTTTGTTTGTTGGCAAAGACTTATCAAATATGTGTGTGTACTTTTGTTTTTCCAGTCTCTTAGCTATATCGTGTGTTCATTCGTTTTCGTCTTATTCTTCATCGTTCCTCCGATATTTTTATTGTTGTTTTAGACGCAATTGTGTTGTGTAAGTTTATAGCACAGCGATATTTGCACCTTTCGGCCGACACATCCGAGCTCTGCAGGCGTGTGTTGACCGGGCTAGCCTTGCCAGATTGCTTTCGAAATCAGCACGACAGTAATCTCCACATTTTATGTGGGGGTAGCTGTAACCCAGTTACTAGATGCTTGCCTACCGCCACAGTAGTCATGATTTCAAACTCTCATCGAGGCAGATTTTTTGTTTTTTTAAATTGCCTGGGTTCACAGGTCGACCCAGCCTGAAATGGGTTCCAGAAAATGCCTTGGGAAGTGAAGGTGATCGGCGTGATATTCACCACACCATTCTTTGAGTGCCCATTGGTCTAAGCATAATATGGGCTTCTCAATATGACTTCAGACTTGGAAAAGGTCCTTCATATTATGTAAATATTGCATGTGTTCACTCGTTCCGGCATCCGTTCTACTGTAAATACCCATCCGATCCGATCCGATTTGTAGACCCTAAAAAAAATTCCACCTCGTTCAACTGGCTTTTTTCAGTCTTGGTTATAAATGTTTTGGTTCATAGTGCCGATTTAGTTTCTGTTTTCTTCTGAGCAGCAGCTTTCAAGCCTGTGACGTTAGCTGGGGGTTTGGCCAGTGCGGCTTCCTGTTGTGTGTTTCTTCTGGCTTTTCCGTCTGTCAGTGAAAGCTCCTTGCTCGTCTGTTTTGAGTGGATGCTATAAGGACTCATCCCTTGGTTTAGTTGCTTTGTTTCCTGTTGTGCCTTTTCCTTGTGCCAGTCTGTTTCGACCTGCGTTTTGCAACATCGCGTTTTGCCACAACCCAGCCATTTTTTGAGCTCCTTCATCTTGCTCTTTCTGGGTAAAATTTTCAAAATGTTCGGCCCATGCGACTAGATTCTAGGCTTGAGCTTGAGGTTTATCAGTGGTCATCTCTTGGATTTCGTCAGGTTTCTTGTTCTAGGTAAACACTGGTTTTCCTTTGAATATGTTGGTCAATGCGAATGGGTTGCCGGCGTCGGCTTATGGTTTCTCGGTTGTTTTTCGCGTGGCTTCTGCTGGCTTGGTTCTGGTTAACTTCCTCTCGTTCTTTAGTTGTTCTCTTTCTGTTTGTTTTGCGTGCAACATTTTCTCGTTCTTTTACTTTATTTGAGGCATGTGTACCACCTCTTGCTGGTTACTGCGCTGCATAGATGTTTTTCTTATATGTATTTTGGAGTTGCCACCATTGTGTACTTGCTCCGTGTATATATATATATATATCAGATTATATGTTTAGTTTCGACAACCATAAACAAGGAAAGGTAGTCTCATAGCTTATACAGCCCTTTAAGGTGTGAAGCTTTATGACTTCATATGTTCTAGGTCATGGCATATGTAGTATGGTGATCAGTTTACTTTCCGTCCTTGTCACATGTCCTTCCTAGACAATTTCCAGAGCATTCTGATCATGTCTGCCACCAATTTTATGAGGCTGGGTTGACCCAGACGTGGACTAGTCGAACAAAAAAAAAAATAATTTTGCTTCTGCTGAGAACTAAACCTGAACCACTATCTTAGCAGACACAATATATAACAACATTTATTGGTATTAAGTCAAAACATACACATCTACATCAACATATTGCTTTATTGGTATTAAATCAAAACATACACATCTACAACAGAACGTCAAGCCCGCGGGCCGTGTTAGGCCCACGAACTCATTTGGTATGGCCCTGTCAGGGCAGCGTGATTTATATTGATAAGCAGTGATGAATTTCCCACTTTGAAGAAACATGCATTTAAATCTGCATCTGTGTTCAGAACAACTTACTGAGTAGTTCTTTTTAAATCCTATCATCCCAAAGAGTCGACTGCGCACCAGACTGACCGACAGAAGCCTGGGAAAGCAGGTACGAGTAGCAACGTCACCAATAAAAGCTATTATCAAACGCCTCATAGAAGCATTTCCAATCATCACATTAGAATTGTGTTAATGAAATGGTTGACCAAATATAGCAGACTTACATGTATGCAAGTCGCGTGAGCAAGTGGTGCACGTTAACAATTCAACGGCAGTTTTCAATCACAAAGAGTAGGGAATAAGGCCGCCATCCTGGCAACAATCCTAGAAAACAAAACCCACCCACGGATGTAATCTTGGGTGACATCTGCTTAAAGAAAACATGGTGGTGTTTGTCCATCAGGAATGATGATGACCATTCATTTCATCCAGTGAGGTTGAAAGTATGCAGCCATGAGTTCTAAGATGGCTGATAAGGCCTATTTTGGCTCGACATGTTCTATGAAAACGTGGGTAAAGAATGCTTGACGTACCAGGAGGATGATTTCCAGTGGTGGTTTTTGTCCAGTCTTTATTTTCACAGCTCTTGCAGTCCTGTTTGCTTCACATGTGACTACACCATTGTGTAATGATGTACACCACGAATTTCCGTCTTTGGCAGCAGCCTCCCAAGTGTTGTGATACTTTCCAAAAGTCTTCAGTGAGATCTTCAGAGTATCTTTAAAGCGTTTCCTCTGGGCGCCTTCATTAGTATAGCGTGGATACTGGGCATATATGTATACTGGGCAAGTCTTTCTAAGACTTTATTAGAGGAAACATAACTTAAAGAAATGCACGCTGAATTCAGACACATTGTATTCTGAGGTGTATAACAAGGCGAAAAGCACTCCCATTGGAAAATGAACGAAAAAGAAGAAAGGCAGTACACAGTAAAAGATCTTTTACACCTAAGGAGCGTATTGCTTATATGATTCTAGACTAATATTTTCAGGGTTAACTGTTCCATCTCCTTGGCACGTATCATCTGCATTTCGGAGTTATGGAATCTGATTTCACCCAATTATGAATGCATCAAATTGTCATAGGTCTCATCAGTTCTGACGTTTCTCATTACATTTGTGCACCCTTGTTAAATAGGTATGGGGAGATAATGCTATCCTGTCTTACTCCCATTTGTACTGTTTTCTTTTCTATATGCAGTCGATTTCTGTGAATATGAGGTTTCTTATTGTTGTATAAAAGGATGTCACAGGGGACATCTGTGGGACCACAGGGGACCACAAGGGAGGCTCTGTGGCGAAGTGGTCAAGCCGTTTGACTCGTGATCCGAAGGTTATGGGTTCGATTCCGAGCCGCGTCCTTCGGTTTACGAGTTAAATTTTCGGAGACTCCTGTGGGTCGTCGCTAAAAGCTACGGAGTTCGTGCTTTGTGCGACGCTTTCCGTGCTGTGGAAAGAGACCGAGCCATATGGGATAAAACCCGGTGCAATGAAGTTGACCCTGTCGACTTTTAAGCGACTTATTTAAAAGGATGTCAATTGCAACGAGAAAAAGAGTGTTTAGGGCTATATAGAACCTGTATTGATATGTGGAAGGGAGACGTGGGCAATAAGCAGACAATCTAAGAAATATCTAATGGCAATGAAACATGTGGTATATGAGGACAGTGCAAAGAATAGCATGGGCAGACAGAAAAAACATATTCGACACTGTATGGCTTCACTCGTAGTGATACTTTACGGTCGATTTTCACGGGGATAATCCTCGATGGAATTATGACCATCACGAAAGCGTTCTCACCTTTTAAGCACAGATGAACGTACTGCAGCCTGTTCTCCAAACACAAAGGACAGTCGACGATGAATTTCAGGGGTTTTGAACCTTCTTTTGTCAACATGTAATTACAACACGCTTTTTCTATACTGAAGATTGGACAATGAGGGTCCGACATTTCGAAAAGCAAAGCTCAGGAAAACTGCGGATGTCCATTCCACCACAAAGTGTCAGTTGTATACTGTTCAGTTTGGAGTAGTTACTAAACTTAACAATCTTCGCCTTTGGGTTATCATGACAAAATGTGGATACTTACTTGACCACCCAAGGATATCAAATGTCGAGTAAAAGTCAATGTTCATATGGGAACCCACAATATGCAGTAAATCTGTATTTTACCTCCGTGTCAATTGCTGATGATGTTTATCGTTTAAAAAATAGTGATATTTACATAAAGCAGCATCTGTATTCATATTCTTTATAAATGTAATGATTCATAACCTATTTTTTACCTGCTTTATCTGTTCCATCTAAATGTGTTTTGCAAGTTTATTCACTAAAAACTAAAATTGAGGTTTTGAACTTAAATTTTGCATAACACTCCTCAAAATATCGTCGATTAATAAGGAAATAAAAACTAAAAGCATAAATAATCTGATCGTTGAAGAAAACTGATTTATAAACAGTGTCATATCTCGGTCATATGACATGACACCGAGACTTAGAAAGAACCATAATGGAAGGTATGACTCGGGGAAGATGAGACCGAGACCGATTGGCAGGATGATGGACAGAGGTCAGTTCAGACATCATGGGTATAAACAATACATGAGGTTGTGGTACTGTGGAATATTCCTGAATCTTCCAACTGTGACCGAGTTAGACGATCTGCACAGGCCTGGCTCCCCGATGATGATGGTGGTGGTAATGAAGATGTCTATTTAAATATAGTCTGACGCTCCCATTCTTGTTTGGTGTGAGAAGTTGTCCTTGGCGACGTGGTTGTGTCGCCTATCTCATTCTCACAAGGTCGTATGCATGTTTTCCGATAATGTCATTTGGTTCTTGAGTGAAGTTTTGTTGTTGTTATTGTGTGTGCGTGTGTGTGTGTGTGTGTGTGTGTGTGTGTGTGTGTGTGTGTGAGAGAGAGAGAGAGAGAACACTAGGGTTGCGGAGTTCGTGCTCTATGCAACGCTATCGGCACGCGTTTATCAGCTCTTAGGGGAGAGATTGAGCTACATGAAATGAAACCGGATGTAGTGTATTCGATTCTCTTGCCTTGCTTTGTAAACACTTGTTTACTGTAAGATTTGGAATCTCACCGTTGAAGCAGAACTAAACACCAAGGGAAACATCCTTCAGGAAAATTCTACGCTCCTGCTATTTAGAACACACAAGAAATGTCTAGTTACAGACAGGTTGATACGCATGCAGGCCTCCAATGTCACTGTTGCCAGTGTCCAAACTTCGAAAGCTTGCCTGGATTGGGCATGCCGCATGTATCTATCTCAAAGGTAATTCTCCAGGAAATAGTTGAGGGCAAACGGAGATGCGAAAGTCAGGGAAAATCCTGGCCTGATAACATGAAATTAATGAATGGACAAATGCAGTATTCTCTACACACCTGCGCGTTTCTGTGGACAAAAGCACAACCGCCAAACATACCATGATTCCCTTGTAGCATATGGCAACCATACCTTCGTTCTCTTGTAGCACATATGGCAAAAAATACCTTCAATTCCTATAGCACACATGGCAACCATACCTTCATTCTCTTAAAGCACACATGGCAACAATACTTTCATTCTCTTGTAGCACACATGGCAACCATACCTTCATTCTCTTGTAGCACACATGGCAAACACTTTCAATTCCTATAATACAAGTGGCTACCATACCTTCATTCTCTTGTAGCACACAAGGCAACCATACCTTCATTCTCTTGTACCACACATAACAACCATACCTTCATTCTCTTGTAGCACACATGGCAAACACTTTCAATTCCTATAGCACACATGGCAACCATACCTTCATTCTCTTGTAGCACACATGGCAAACACTTTCAATTCCTATAGCACACATGGCAACCATACCTTCATTCTCTTGAAGCACACATGGCAACAATACCTTCATTCTCTTATAGCACACATGGCAACCATACCTTCATTCTCTTGTAGCACACATGGCAAACACTTTCAATTCCTATAATACAAGTGGCTACCATACCTTCATTCTCTTGTAGCACACAAGGAAACCATACCTTCATTCTCTTGTAGCACACATGGCAAACACTTTCAATTCCTATAATACAAGTGGCTACCATACCTTCATTCTCTTGTAGCACACATGACAACCATACCTTCATTCTCTTGTAGCACACATGGCAAACACTTTCAATTCCTATAGCACACATGGCAACCATACCTTCATTCTCTTGTAGCACACATGGCAACCATACCTTCATTCTCTTGTAGCACACATGACAACCATACCTTCATTCTCTTGTAGCATACATGGCAACCATACCTTCATTCTCTTGTAGTACACATGGCAACCATACCTTCATTCTCTTGTAGCGCACATGGCAACCATACCTTCATTCTCTTGTATCACACATGGCAACCATACCTTCATTCTCTTGTAGCACACATGGCAAACACTTTCAATTCTTATAGCACACGTGGCAACCATACCTTCATTCTCTTGTAGCACACATGGCAAACACTTTCAATTCCTATAGCATACATGGCAACCATACCTTCATTCTCTTGTAGCACACATGGCAACCATACCTTCATTCTCTTGTAGCACACATGGCAACCATACCTTCATTCTCTTGTAGCACAAATGGCAAACACTTTCAATTCCCATAGCACACATGGCAACCATACCTTCATTCTCTTGTAGCACACATGGTAAACACTTTCAATTCCTATAGCACACGTGGCAACCATACCTTCACTCTCTTGTAGCATACATGGCAATTATACCCTTATTATCTTGTAGCATACATGACAACCATACCTTCATTCTCTTGTAGCACACATGGCAAACACTTTCAATTCCTATAGCACACATAGCAACCATATCTTCATTCTCTTGTAGCACACATGGCAACCATACCTTCATTCTCGTGTAGCACACATGGCAAACACTTTCAATTCCTATAGCACACATAGCAACCATATCTTCATTCTCTTGTAGCACACATGGCAACCATACCTTCATTCTCTTGTAGCACACAAGGCAACCATACCTTCATTCTCTTGTAGCACACATGACAACCATACCTTCATTCTCTTGTAGCACACAAGGCAAACACTTTCAATTCCTATAGCACACATGACAACCATACCTTCATTCTCTTGTAGCACACATGGCAAACACTTTCAATTCCTATAGCACACATGGCAACCATGCCTTCATTTTCTTGTAGCACACTTGACAACCATACCTTCATTCTCTTGTAGCACACAAGGCAAACACTTTCAATTCCTATAGCACACATGACAACCATACCTTCATTCTCTTGTAGCACACATGGCAAACAATTTCAACTCCTATAGCACACATGGCAACCATACCTTCATTCTCTTGTAGCACACATGGCAACCATACCTTCATTCTCTTGTAGCACACATGACAACCATACCTTCATTCTCTTGTAGCATACATGGCAACCATACCTTCATTCTCTTGTAGCACACATGGCAACCATACCTTCATTCTCTTGTAGCACACATGGCAACCATACCTTCATTCTCTTGTATCACACATGGCAACCATACCTTCATTCTCTTGTAGCACACATGGCAAACACTTTCAATTCCTATAGCACACATGGCAACCATATCTTCATTCTCTTGTAGCACACATGGCAACCATATCTTCATTCTCTTGTAGCACACATGGCAAACACTTTCAATTCCTATAGCACACATGGCAACCATACCTTCATTCTCTTGTAGCACACATGGCAACCATACCCTTATTATCTTGTAGCACACATGGCAACCATATCTTCATTCTCTTGTAGCACACATGGCAAACACTTTCAATTCCTATAACACACATGGCAACAATACCTTCATTCTCTTGTAGCACACATGGCAACCATACCTTCATTCTCTTGTAGCACACATGGCAACCATACCTTCATTCTCTTGTAGCACACATGGCAAACACTTTCAATTCCTATAACACACATGGCAACAATACCTTCATTCTCTTGTAGCACACATGGCAACCATACCTTCATTCTCTTGTAGCACACATGGCAACCATACCTTCATTCTCTTGTAGCACACATGGCAAACACTTTCAATTCCTATAGCACACATGGCAACCATACCCTTATTATCTTGTAGCACACATGGCAACCATACCTTCATTCTCTTGTAGCACACATGGCAACAATACCTTCATTCTCTTGTAGCACACATGACAACCATACCTTCATTCTCTTGTAGCACACATGACAACCATACCTTCATTTTATTGTAGCACACATGGCAACCATACCTTCATTCTCTTGTAGCACACGTGGCAACCATACCTTCATTCTCTTGTAGCACACATGGCAACCATACCTTCATTCTCTTGTAGCACACATGGCAACCATACCTTCATTCTCTTGTAGCACACGTGGCAACCATACCTTCATTCTCTTGTAGCACACATGGCAACCATACCTTCATTCTCTTGTAGCACACGTGGCAACCATACCTTCATTCTCTTGTAGCACACGTGGCAGCCATACCTTCATTATCTTGTAGCACACATGGCAACCATACCTTCATTCTCTTGTAGCACACATGGCAACCATACCTTCATTATCTTGTACCACACATGGCAATCACTTTCAATTCCTATAGCACACATGGCAAACACTTTCAATTCCTATAACACACATGGCAACCATATCTTCATGTGGAGTGAAGTTGAATCACGAGCAGACATAATAGCACTCAAGACATTTCCACAAGGTCTGCGTGCTCTTATTCAACAGCCAGCGGAGAGTTCTAATTCTAATAGTACCAGTTGCAGCCTGGTTATGCTTTCGCCGGGCCGTTCCTGGGAATATTGAATGTCATCTAAATCCACTGGTCACTCCCTGCCATATGAATATACCCAATGTATAATCATTTTCACACTATACACATCATTCCCAAAGGTCTCTGACCACATCTATCCTATCAGACCGTACCTGTTTGCTCGTTCCCCACCACACCAGCATATCCTGGGGAAAAGACCCGGCATATGCTTCTCATCTTTGATGTTTTAATAGAAGCATGCCACTCTGCACGAAGCATGCCTATCTTCATTCTTTTCAGGATGCTATGCGAGCGCCAGTGGAAGGTTGCAGTAACTGCCTCCACCTTAATTTTCAGAAACAATGTAGTGGAATCCAATGCCAGGCTCTCCTGCACTAAACATCGTACATTAACCTTCGTTATGAACCACCACGCATTCATGATGACTTTTAGAGTAGAGTTATTTGTGTAGATGATTACATCACCTTGGCGCGAACTGTTGTAAATCAATCTTTGCACCTCCCTGTAATATAAATATATATATATTCATTGGCACCCTGTCGTCTTGACAGACGATAGTTTGTTACATTGTGCTCCAAAAAGGCATAATAACTGCAACCCATGGCAGTATCGAATGTGACTGATAAGGCCAATTTGCGCTGTAAATGTTCGTCCACACAATTTAAAGAATCCATATGGATAGGTTCACAGCATACTCTGTACGATTTTCAACTTCTGTGGGTTCTCAATTTGGGCATGGTGTAAACTAGTCGTGTTAAACGGTCCAGATAAACGGTGCGGATATGAAGTGTACATTTTTTCAAATATGCTGTCTTAATCATCATTATGATACCAGTGATTAGCGGGGATAACTGGTATCATGCAGGCTAATAGACTACAATGGCTGGGGCATATAGAAAGAATTCAAGATAATAGGGAAACAAAACTCGCTTACATTCAGGAAATAAATGACCGTAGACCCCGAGGTAGACCAAGAAGACGGTGGAGAGATAATATATATACAGACCTACAAGCACTTGGAATCAACGACTGGCAAGAGAAGGTACCCAGAGAGACGAATGGAGACGGATTGTATCTGCAGCAAAGAACCTCAATGGCTCGAAACGCTGAAAAAGAAAAAAGAATCATCATTATGATCATCTTAATCATCATCATAACATTATCATAATCATTTTATTGTTCTTCGTCTTGTTCTTGATCCCGTTGTTGTTATTGTGGATTTTCTTGTTCTTCTATATTTTGGACTACTTATGTTGTTCCTCTTATGTTTCGCTCAGTTTGGAGTTTATTGTTAATGAAGTGGGCCAGAGTATCTGAAGAAAATATCCAGCAGTGATTGTTGCTTAGTCCACACACGCTTTGTGTCTGAATCTCAGAGACTAAGCCTGTGAATGCATCCATCCATTGTGTCCATGCTTGTCAAATGTGAGGTAGTCATCGTCTAATTCTTTAAGTTTGGCTAACGTGCCGTACAGATGCGAAAGATCCAAGCCTGTACATACTATTCTATTTTTTAAAATATTTTGTTGTTACATTTTCTCGCTTTCAGCTCACAACTCCAGCGTAGTTCATACACCTGCTACTACTTTAAGCGCTTAGGAACGACTTTTGCTTGCGGACTAGCTTTCGCTATTACCAGTGTCCCTCGCCATCAATTGAATCTACTCCGACTGCTGAGGTACTTGTAATTTACGTCCCAAAGTCAAGGACGAGAAGTCAGCATTTTAGTCCAACTGACCGGTGTAGGGGCTGAACGCACTATCTCGGCTTGAAACGAATCCTGGACAAATCGTAGGTAACAGAATATGTTGAAAAACATAAGTAAACTCAATAGGAAAAGTAAAACTAATACCAAAACATGTTTTAATATTTTCAGACAGGAGCCTACATTTACTAGTTTGAAAGATCGGCTTTCTAACTGATCGGCCACCCATAAACTTCGGCTAACGTCGTGGTTTAACGTAATTACATTCCTATCACTCCCACCCGAATAATAGCACGTGCTTGAGTAAACCCCTCCTGTTTAACTATCCCTCCATTAGATAGGGCCGGTCTAGTTCCAGCCATGCATCTTTATAATGACGTACCCGAGTTTCGATAATTTCTCCGGTTCTCCATCTCACAGCAGGACACGCAGCAAGCTTCAGGGGGGACAACTTATCACACAAACACCACCAGTGTTTAACCAACTTGTATTTTCATTTCACAACGTGTGAAGTTTCATCACATTTTGATTACAATAAGTACATGAGACAGCGTCTGGAAGTTCTGTAATTCAGTATGTTTATTCGTTGCCTGAATGAATCAAGACCGTTTGCGTATGACAATTGTAGATAACAAAGATATTTGTAGAGGGAAAGCCTGCAGGCGTTTGTTAGTTTTTGTGTAATGGAAGTTGCAGATACGGTAGCTAGGGGGTATTTTATGGAAAGCTGGCCACAGTCGTGGGGATTTGATGCAAATGGAAGATTACTGGTGTGGTAGATGAAGGTATGGGCTAAGCACGGCCGTCTGTAGTGAATCTATAGGGCTTAACACGGATATTAAATGTGGGGAAGCTTGTAGACAAGCGTGAAGGAGAATAATAATAACAAGATGAAGAAGACGAAGAAGAAGAAGAAGAAGAAGAAGAAGAAGAAGAAGAAGAAGAAGAAGAAGAAGAAGAAGAAGAAGAAGAAGAAGAAGAAGAAGAAGAAGAAAAAGAAGAAGAAGAAGAAGAAGAAGAAGAAGAAGAAGAAGAAGAAGAAGAAGAAGAAGAAGAAGAAGATATGTCCTCTGCAGGACGTAGCAATCGCAGTCATCTCGTGGTGACTGATTTACTATGTAATTTACGTTCAGTAGTTTTTCATTGCCGGTCTCTCTGGCCGAGGGGTTACAACACTTTCTCCGTAATCCCGTTTATCACGCAGAGTCTCGTAGCGGGGCGAGAGCTGGGAGCGGTTCGATCCCCGCTGGTGACTTGCGGGATAACTGAGCCGGCCGCTCAGAAAGGAATGGCAAACTACTGAGCGTAATCTGCCAAGAAATCAACATACAGCTGAAAGATGCTGATGTTGACAGCGATGTCCTGTAAAGGATAAGCAAAACATAGTTTTTCATTGCTCTGTCAACGAGAAGTCACCATTTAATTCCAACTACGTCTCTGTCAAGAGAAACAATTTAAGTGAATGAAACCACTAAGCCACGTAGTTCTCTTATCTATCTGTCTGTCTGTCGATCGATCGATATATCGAATATTCTATCCATTGGTCTGTCTGTTGTTTTTGTTTAACCTATCTGTCTACCTACACCTACCTAACTACCTACCTACCTACGTACTTACCTACCTACTAACCTACCAACCTGCCTACCAGCCTACCTACCAACCTACCTACCTACCTTCCTACATGTCTGCCTTCTAACCTACCTACCCACCTAAAACTGAATACGAATCACGGCTTGGAATAGTGTCCCTTACTTGTTTACTCACTGAAGGTTAAGTGGTAGGTTAACTCCGTCAGTCCTACAAGATCTGCCATCATACGCCCACGGAGGGAACTAACGGCTAAGAAAAACAACTAACACATTACTTTGTAGAGGGTAAATACACATCCGACTTAACCGTTAAGGAAGCCTGATTATGATCAGACCAAATATAAAAAGTAAGTGGACACATTGCGCCATGTTTGAGATTCACAGGAAAGAGCCAATGATTCATGTCGGCTTTCTTGGTACTGAAAGAGTTACATAATTTTACATAATGAAAAACTGACTCGTTAACATCATTACTTCTCGGGACCTAACACGGTTTGGTCCTATAAAACCTAACACTGGTTTAGAAAGAGCTGCAATGGAATGCGTGGTTACTGTAAGACTAACCGAGGATCTACTAATACGACGAAGGCCATAGAATATTCAAGAGACACTGGGTGTGACATGCATATAGAGGCAGGGGAATTAGCGAAGGATCGAGAGTCATTCTAGTGTGTTGTGGTGAGAGCGATGTTCTGTAATGTATTCGCTACGTGTAGTAAAGACAAGGATCAGTTAACTCAGTATGTGATGTATTGGGTATCTGGTGTTAGACCAATATTTCATGGACCAGTCGACGCTCGATAAATAATGTGGTTAATATAACACCGACTACCTTCACTGTACAAAACATTTCCTGGTACAGGGTGTATTTTTATGGCAGTGCAGGTTTTGAAAGTATTGCTGTTCCAAGTTTTGTATTTACCTATTATGTTGCATGAACTCCACAGAGGGCAAAAACAACACTTGGAACGGCAATATTTTCAAAAACAGCAGTCATTAAAAATACACTTTATATATGCTGAGTCGAAATTCACTTCGATGTGTATTTGAACCACATGACTACGGGGCTGGAAGGCACGCATGCTAGCTATTGCACCACCGCTGCTCTCACTTACCACATGATCAGGATGATACTGGGAGGTTAAATCAATAAAAACTTACAGCTAAAAATATGACCTCATTTAATAGTTAGTAAGTAGTAGCGTTCCTATTTACGCTCCGTAAGAAGCACTTGAAATAAAATTCTAGACCCAAATTGTTATAGATCAATCGGCGCTCTTTGGAATCATGCCAGTATCATACCGGCAGCTTTGGAATCATGCCAGTATCATATCGTCAGCTTTTACAACCCAAACCATTTCCTAGTACTCATTTTAGGCTAGGTCGCCTCACAGCCCAAATCCTTCCTGAAGCGGATTCGAACTCATGACCATTGAGCCAGCAGGCGAACATCTGACCATTTCTCTACCGCAGCTCTCAACCCATGTTATGGTAGGATTAAACAACAAAAACAACAACAACAACAACAAAAACAAAAACAACAACAAAACAACAAAAACAACAAAACAACAACAACACCAACAACAACAACAGCAGCAGCGGCGGCAGCAGCAGCAGCAACAACAACAACAACAACTGCAGATTCTCAACTCATTTTATTCTTGGTTTCGGTCTGACTTCATAGAACTGTATACGCAGTAAAGTCCCAACCATGCATAACTCAAACATCCCGCCATTGAACAATACCGAGCCTTTTCTCCAGTCCGACTCAGGATTATACATTGAATTAAATATTCCTCGCTAGGCGCCTGAATTCACGAACATTTTTATCTATTTCTCACGATCAGGCTTTTTTACCCCGAGCCATCTTATAAAAGCTTCTTTCAGGTTAAAAATCCATCGAGGTCTTCTCATTTCATGCTTATTTTTCCCCCTTTCCACGCATCACCCGACAGAGATGGCTATCTGCTCATATTTGAATGTGTCGATTCTTCTGGCTCGTACACTAGGGGCGAGTTCAAGCCACACTGGTTGTCGGGGACTTTTGACACGAATAAACCTAGTCTAATTCCTCAGTAATCGATGTCTGTAATCGAAACGACAAATCAGACGAGAGCAGATCTTCCAAGGGGACTTATGGTGGAGATCCAATCATAGATACCCCACAGGACAGTGGTTCTTGGCCAGTGGGAAATCCACCAATAGGAAGAGGCAAAATAGTTGCATGTCTTGTGCTGGACGATGCGATCTAACTTCCGTTGCTTTTCTAGACAACTTTACGTCCAGTTGTTTGCCATTGTTTTCTGAACGAGAAGTCCACGTGTACGTCGAAATGATCGGTGTTTGGATCGATCACATTAGCCCGTCATCACCGCACAGGAAGTTTAAGAGTAAGCGCTATTAATTTTTCGGCCAAGCTAACTTCTACATAAAAAGAAGGGGCACGCATCTGAGTTGAGAGAAAGAGAGAGAGAGAGAGAGAGAGAGAGAGAGAGAGAGAGAGAGAGAGAGAGAGAGAGAGAGAGAGAGAGAGAATGATAGAGAGAATGATAGAGAGGGGGGGGGGAGAAAAAAATGAGAGGGGGAAACTTGCATCACAGACCTAATCTGCAGGAATATAAATCTATATAAACCATCTGGTTCAGTGGCCTCGCTCTATATCTGACCTGATCACCGAAGTATGCTTCAGTTTAATCTGTTAAGTTACTTCATAACTTCAATCTGAGGAGACAGTTTGGTAGTTTTACCTTATATTCAATATTCACCTGGCTTTGGTTAACAGCCTTGTTTAGCAATGGTTCAGACTGGCCAGGATAAGTGAATACCTTACCTTTTAGCACCCTGATAAATAGCCGAAGTTGTTAGTTAATGTCCAAGGATACTCTTATCCTAAAACTACGTTAGTCACACCATAGTGAGTCATCCTCTCCTGCTTGGAGACTGAGAATAGACTGGCATATCTCGCTCTCTCCGGGTACCAATTAGGTATAGCAGCTAATTGGGAGAATCACCTTTGTCAATGGCGAAACGTCAAATGCCTGTCTGGTTTGGGCATATCACACGTCATGACACCCTAAGGTTAATCCCCCAGTGAACAGCTGAAAAAAAATGAAGACGATTGAGGCCGAGGAAATTCTGGACTGTGATATTACAGAGTGGTCACGATGTATTGTTTATTTTATTTTATTTTGGTGTTCACTCGCCTTGAACTCAAGCGTAGTCTATACGTGCTACTATTCTAGTGCACTGGACTGAGTTTTATGTGTGGATTAGCTTTCCTTATTACAAGTGTCCCTGGTCATCAGGCAAATGCACTCCGACTTCTGAAGTACTTGTAATCCTGTAGTGTTTCCACACTAGTGCTTGATGCTGACGATAGAGAGTAGAGAGGGACTCTGGGTGCTTAAGCCTTCATCCAAGAGCGTAGTTAGATATTATGGGATGAGATGATGATGACCTGATTAGCAATACACAATGTACAATTTGATTCTGTTGTATGTAAACAGGGTAAATGTTCAAGTGTGTGAAGTAAAGGTCCCTGCCACAAGCCTTAAGGTGCATTGGGTTTATGGCACGTAAACAAACAAGAAAAGTGATCTATGTACACGTCTATGGAGCATTGGGTTTATGGCACGTAAACAAACAAGAAAAGTGATCTTCTTACACGTCTATGGAGCATTGGGTTTATGGCACGTAAACAAACAAGAAAAGTGATCTTCTTACACGTCTATGGAGTATTGGGTTTATGGCACGTAAACAAACAAGAAAAGTGATCTCTTTACATGCCTATGGAGCATTGGGTTTATTGTAAGTAAACAAACAAGAAAAGTGATCTCTTTACACGTCTATGGAGCATTGGGTTTATTATAAGTAAACAAACAAGAAAAGTGATCTCTTTACACGTCTATGGAGCATTGGGTTTATTGTAAGTAAACAAACAAGAAAAGTGATCTCTTTACACGTCTATGGAGCATTGGGTTTATGGCACGCAAACAAACAAGAAAAGTGATCTCTTTACATGCCTATGGAGCATTGGGTTTATTGTAAGTAAACAAACAAGAAAAGTGATCTCTTTACACGTCTATGGAGCATTGGGTATATGGTACGTAAACAAACCAGAAAAGTGATCTCTTTACATGTCTATGGAGCATTGGGTTTATGGTAAGTAAACAAACAAGAAAAGTGATCTATGTACACGTCTATGGAGCATTGGGTATATGGTACGTAAACAAACAAGAAAAGTGATCTCTTTACACGTCTATGGAGCATTGGGTTTATGGCACGTAAACAAACAAGAAAAGTGATCTCTTTACATGCCTATGGAGCATTGGGTTTATTGTAAGTAAACAAACAAGAAAAGTGATCTCTTTACACGTCTATGGAGCATTGGGTTTATTGTAAGTAAACAAAGAAGAAAAGTGATCTCTTTACACGTCTATGGAGCATTGGGTATATGGTACGTAAACAAACCAGAAAAGTGATCTCTTTACATGTCTATGGAGCATTGGGTTTATGGTAAGTAAACAAACAAAAAAAGTGATCTCTTTACACGTCTATGGAGTATTGAGTATATGAATGGAGTTAGACCGACTTAGTGGGTGATGTTATTGATATCACATATATCTACAATCAACGCGGAACTGACGAGATAGAAAAGCCTGGCAAGAAGAAGAACAACCTAGAAGATCGACTGACCACCGGCTATTACAAAAGTGTAATGATCTTAGAAGCCGTTACTTCCCAAGACATGTTTGGTAACCGTTTTAGGCTGGATGGAAATGGGAGCCCAGGTTAGTTGTGTGCATTCGACACCACCCCTGCTGCGAATCTAACCTACGACCACCCTTAAGGCAGGCCAGCTTCTAGCCACTGTGCTACCGCAGTTTCAACAATATATCTGTACTAATATATGAATAATGCCATGTTTTACAGGGGTATGTGGGGAATTAAAATAATTGATATTAAAATACCATGCATCCATTATGTGCCATGCCGATAAGCGTGGGCGGTCATGTTCTGCCATCTCACTTGATCACCAGAGTAGTGGATCAGCTCCGCATTCCTGTCTCGACCGTGCCATGAGGCCAAGCCATCCAGGTATTTACTTCTCGGTCTTCCCCTTGGTCTATTCCCTTCGATCTTGCCAGTTGTCACCAAGTTCTCCACGTCATTTTTTTCTCATCCCTTGCCCAACACATTTTCACTGTCTACGTCTAATGACTCTAATCAGTTTACGATCCTCATTTGTTTCTTGAAGGACTTGTTCGTTGGTTTTTCTGTCTGCCCATGATATTCTTTGTATTTTCCTCAGAAACCACATTTCCACAGCCATCAGCTGTTTTTCAGCTTGACTGTTCATTGTCCACGTTTCACATCCATACAAAAGTACAGATTCTGTGTAGCACTTTAACACTCTTTTTCTCGTTTCAGTTGATATCTTTTTATTGGTCAGTATGTTTTTCATCCTGCAAAAGGCTACCTTTGCAATGGCAGTTCTTGTTATAATCTCTTCAAGGCATCTCCCATCAGATGTTATGACTGTTCCGAGATAACTATCAAATTACATCCATCCTGAAACATCCAGCTATCCGGATGGAAAATTAAGAAGAGTATTTTAAATGCATTTTTTATACCAACGTTGCGCTACCAATGCCAAATATGGGCACTAACTACAGAACAAAAAGAAAACTCCCTACTTTTGAAATAAGACGCCTGTGAAAAACAGCAATCAAGCCCAGAAAGGACCATATTAGAAACGAGGAGATCTATAAAACAATTGGTGCAACACCAGCTTTTAAATTTATTGATAAACAAAGACTTAACTGGTTCGGTCATCTAATCAGAATAAACGCAATGCCGCCAGCAGCAAGAGCATAACACATTAAAATGGAAACACCAAGAGGCAGGGGAAGACCACGAAAAAGTTGGATTGACGGAGTCATCAACACCTTACAGACCCACACCATCTCAGCATATCAAGCGGTCGATCGAGCCCTACTTCGGAAACCAATCATCAAACAAGCCTGCGACGACTAATAATTTAGGACAAAAGAAGAAAAAGATATTTTGAAGAAAGTGCAGGAATTCAAATATCTAGGCACATGGATAACATCAAATGCAAAATGCACTACAGATATAAATAACAGAATGGGACAAGCAAGCGCTGCAATTAATCAAATGAAGAACATGTTGTGCTTCATTGGAAGTTAGAGAAAGACTTCTTGCATGTCGCATAGAACAAGTTCTAACTTGTGGCTGCGAATTCTGGACAATTAGTAAACAAGCGAAAAAGATACCCTGTTGAAGCTTTGGAGATGCGGTTCTGTAGAAGAATGCTGAAAATTCCTTGGAAGGTCAAAAGAATTAGTCTGGACATTGTGAGGGAGGCTAAGTCGCAAAGACAACATATCACAAACATCAGAAATAGACGGTCATCATTTTTTACCACATTATAAGAAGTCAAAAATTGGAACATGTTGTGACAACTGAAAATGCTATGGGAAAAGATATAGAGGAAGACTGCGAGAGAAAATTCTTGACAGTCCTGCGTTATGATATAGAAGGGAGTCAACATACGAATTGATACATGTCATTGATGATCCCTAGACACGGAGAAGTATGTTCACTCAAGTCAGTCGGTAGGGCACTTGATAATGATGGAAATCAACAGACATGGAGCTCGGTGGCACTCTAGCATATGGTGATTGGTTACACGGGAATCAAACAAGGTAAGAACCTCTAATGTAAGACACCGATATATCTGCAAACTCTAGGAAATTTCGATCGCTCCGCTGATATATCGCGAGGTCATGCAACAGCAGAGGGGCGACACCCTGACACACCACTGCAGGGCAGTTTTCACGTTCGTATTTTAAGATTAATAACAGCATTTAACAAAATTGTAATTCATATAATACATGGATGACGTAATAATATATTTGGTCACACCAGACGATAGAAACATGTAAAGGTAAGTCAGATTCGAGCTAGCCTTCTATATGGCGCAAGTTGCATTACCTACAGGAGATTATAAAACCAATATAGTTAGTATTAAATTAAATCAGACGAATATTTATAAACATAATGATCATCATCATCATGTGCCCTGGTAACTAACCTTCGATCTTTTCTAGCATATTTCACTGCATCTCGTCAGGTACATACTGCATAGCTATATATTATATGAAGCGCATAAAAGAGTAATGATTTGATTGAAATACTTAAAACACACAGCCAAAGGTATTGTTCCAATGTGAAGTATCTGTTATCACCACGGTAATTTCAAATTTAAAACGAACTATTTCTGTTTGCATGCACACTAATCAAATGCGCAAAAAAGACAATAGTTCGTTTTAAACTTGAAATCTGTGATGGACTTTGAGATGTGATTCTTGGAAACATGTGATATTAATTCTGCCACCATTAAGGCGATTTTTAGAGGGACTGTTTTGTTCAGAAATGATTAAAGCTTTAGAAGAATTTGGACTAGAGCAAGTCACTAGACTGCTGAACACATTATATGATACTGGAGATATACCTTCTGAATTATGTAATTCTGTATTTATTGCAATCCCAAAGAAATCAGGAACCTTAGAATGTGATCAACATAGAACAATTAGTATAATGAGTCACATCACAAAGATTTTGTTACGAATTATCATGCAAAGAGTGAGGAAGAAAATACAACCTGAAATAGGGGAAGAACAATGTGGTTTTGTAGAAGGAAAGGGTACAGTAAATGCTGTGTATATGCTGCGAACAGTTATTGAACGTGCTTTAGAAGTAAACAAGGATATACATCTTTGCTTTATTGACTACACAAAGGCTTTTGATAGAGTAAGACATGTCAACATTGTGGATATGCTGGCAGATCTACAAATTGATGGGAAAGACATTAGACTTATAAAAAACATATATTGGAAACAACAAGCTGCCATAAGAATTGATAATGAAGTAGGACAATACCAACCTATTAAGAGAGGTGTTAGGCAGGGATGTGTAATGTCTCCAGATCTTTTTTCCTTATACAGTGAAAATATTTTCAGAAATGTAGAAGACCTAAATGGAATCAGCATTGGAGGACGAAACATAAATAACATTAGATATGCAGATGATACAGTATTGATTGCAGACAATGCACAGGATCTGCAACAATTAGTAGACGCTGTGGTTGTACACAGTGAGCAGCTGGGGTTGGAATTAAATTGTAGGAAGACACAGGTTATGGTCGTCACTAGGAAGAACGAAGTACCACAATGTAATATACAAGTAAATGGGAATATTCTTCAGCAAGTGAATCGGTTCAATTATCTCGGAACAGTCATAACATCTGATGGCAGATGCCTTGAAGAGATTAGAACAAGAATCGCCATTGCGAAGGTAGCCTTTAGCAAGATGAAAAACATTCTGACCAATACAATGATGTCAATTGAAACGAGAAAAAGAGTGTTGAGGGGATACATAGAGCCTGTTCTTTTGTATGGATGTGAAACTTGGACAATGTGCAGTCAAGCTGAAAAACATCTGATGGCTGCAGAAATGTGGTTTCTGAGGAAAATGCAAAGAATACCATGGACAGATAGAAAAACCAATGACCAAGTACTACAAGAGACAAATGAAAATCGTAGATTGATTAGAGAAATTAGACGTAGACAGTCAAAATTTTTTGGACATGTTATGAGAAGAAATGGACTGGAGAACTTGGTGACAGCTGGCAAGATCGAGGGGAACAGACCAAGAGGAAGACCGAGAGGAAAATACCTGGATGGCTTGGCCACATGGCATGGACGAGACAGGAACACTGAGCTGATCCACGACTCTGGTGATCGAGTGAAATGGCGAATCATGACCGCCCACGCTTTCCGGCATGGCACATGATTGATTGATTGATTGATTTGTTCAGGGCTCTTTGGGCGGTCCACTGTACTATGTTGAGTGTCTGGGCTGTTTGGACAACGGCTCTTGCTTTATCTATCTCTGCCTTGACACCACATAACAAGAGAAGGTGACCACTAGCACAACCGGGTAGACCCTTCGAGATGGGGTCCAGGCACAGTACCGGCCTAACAGGACGGCATGGGATTAGCACCATGCTGTTTTCTTTTAATTTAGGCATCATCATCTCATCTTGTTCCTCTTGTACCTTG
>OY992887.1:77284304-77299304 GCA_963921405.1 Cepaea hortensis
ATTGAGATGAAATTTTGTACAGATGTTGTTCTCACTCCCGCGGATCCAACTGAAATAGTTAGTTTTAAAAAAGTTTTGTACGTAATAAAACAACATTAAAAGGAAAGACGTATAATTAAAATATTGCAAGGGGACTTAACAAGAAAAGTTATATCAAGGTTACTTTTAGTAGCATTGCTATATTATGTAATTTAAATAATTGCTGTATTTTTCTTAAAGTTTTATAAAATGTTTAAAGAAGTTATCTACAATCATAAGCGTTATAAACAAAATGATAAAAATTTTAAGGCATCTTCGAAGTTTTCATAAACATAATGCATCTAGTTTAGATGTACTCAGAATGGACAAGACAAGACTCCCAAACCAAGCCCTCTTATGGTCACCAGTAGGGAGAAGAAAACGGGGAAGACCAAGAGAGACCCTGCGTGGAACCATCATCAGAGAAGGATCATTCAACGGCCAAGTGAACATCCAGGATCTACAACGGGTAGCAGCGAATCAACGGACATGGAGAGCCATGACTTCTGCCCTATGCGCCGCCTTAGGCTCAAGAGGAAAGACTAACTAACTAACTAATTTTAGATAAGTGCAAATTTTCTAACTCATTTTTGTATTTCTCTTCGACATCACATTAAATGTTGTATTATTCTATTACTACACTGAATAATGCGATTTTTTTTTTGGGGGGGGGGGGGGGGGGAGAAAGTTAGTTGCATATCCTTTGAAGTACGCGGCAGTCAACCCAGCATTTATTGGGTGTTACGTTCGGTAGTTTTAGATTACCCTTTTTAGTTATTGGAATGAAGATAGTTCTCTTCCAATATTTTGGCCATATACCATATTTCCATATCTTCTACTATCTTCTACTATTCTACTATATATATATAAATTTGTTTGTTTCTTTCTGTGTCCTTTATGCGTTCCCGAACGGTCCATCCGACTGAGGTGAAATTTTGTACAGATGTTGTTCTCACTCCCGCGGATCCAACTGAAATAGTTAGTTAGTTTAAAATCGATTTTTAATTTTTACACGAAAGAAAAGGCATTACGAGCTTCAGAAACAGACGAGCAACGGGAACGGGAACGGGAGCGGGAACGGGAGCATCAGAAGCAGACGAGCAACGGGAACGGGAAAGGTAGCATCTGAAACAGATGAGCAAAGGGAACGGGAGCATCAGAAACAGACGAGCAACGCTAACGGGAACGGGAACAGGGGCCGAACGCGTACTCTGTGCGCTTAGAGAAATGTATTTGAATGTATAATGAATACTTATATGAATTAAATGAGACGCTCCCCGCCAGGTGCCTGGTGACGCCGGACCGGGTCAGCTAGATATTATATTAAACAAGGAGACTTCGCGTCCCACTTTCTGACAGCTGGCGGGCCACAAGTGGCCCGCGGGTCATGGTTTTGGAACCTCTGCCTTGAATGGATAGAAGAATGATGAGAACACTCAGGCAAACTACTAAACGTAAACTTGTCCAGGGATCACAAACAGCCAAACATTTTTGGGTGACTGCGACGTTCTGTAAAGGATATGCAATTAACTTTTCTTTTAACGGAGGCGAGGGTTTGAAACCAGCCACAGGCGACATGGAAGCAGATCACTTTGCCTTGATTTCGGTGGACCCAGGGCGTCGGCCGTTCAAACAGCAATGGCAAACTACTGAACGTAAAAATTGTCTATTAAATCACGAACAGCCAATACATGCTCACATTGGCTGTAGCGCCGTGCATGCAACAACCTAACTTGTTATCACACTCCTCGGGTCATTCTGACACTATGTACTTTCTTACATGAAAACTTATCAATGATGGTTTTGGATATATTGTATCTCTCAGAGAAACAAATCTTTGGTCTGTTTTGGAGATTACTGCTTCACACAACTGTTGTCACTGGATCATCATTGCTTATCTCCTTCAGCAGTATCTCCTTTCCTGATCTGAATTGACACTGTTGTTGATACCCACTTCAGAAACAACTTTATGGCCCAGAAGGCAGCAATAAAGTAAGCCTGCGCAGGAAACACTACACAGAGGCTGATTTTGATATGGGGCAAAGCAACGCCTGGTAGTATCGAGGATTCTGATTATTAACAATAATGCATTCATATGTATGTATTGACACTCATAGACAATGCCGTGCATCTCACAATGATTGATGAATCTCTGTGGAAATAGAGCAAGAGAAAGCCGCTGATAACTATTGGTTGAAGAAATATATTAGCCTACAAATATTAACATAAAGGGGGCATGCACCTGAGCTATCGTTAGATATCTCGTCTTAATCTTATCCTGTAAGGTAAAAACATGAAAGACGACGACGGCGAATAAGAAGATAGAGAAAGAAAGAAGACGAAACAGAATTAGATGAAGAAGAATGAGGAGGATAAGATGAAGAAAATGAAGACGAAGAGGAGGACCAGGAGGAGAGGAGACAGAGTAGGTTTAGGAGGAGGAGGAGAAGAAGAAGAAGAAGAGAAGAAGAGAAGAAGAAGAAGAAGAAGAAGAAGAAAGAAGAAGAAGAAGAAGAAGAAGAAGAAGAAGGGGAGAGGAGGAGGAGGAGGAAGAGGAGGGTGAGAAGGAGAAGTAGGAGTAGGAGGAAGAGTAGGTTTAGGAGAGGAAGAAGATGAAGAAGAAGTAAAAAGATGAGGAAAAAGGGGTGGGGAAGAAGAAGAAGAAGAAGAAGAAGAAGAAGAAGAAGAAGAAGAAGAAGAAGAAGAAGAAGAAGAAGAAGAAGAAGAAGAAGAAGAAGAAGAAGAAGAAAGAAGAAGAAGAAGAAGAAGGGGAAGAGGAGGGTGAGAAGGAGAACTAGGAGTAGGAGGAAGAGTAGGTTTAGAAGAGGAAGAAGATGAAGAAGAAGGAAAAAGAGGAGGAAAAAGGTGTGGGGAAGAAGAAGAAGAAGAAGAAGAAGAAGAAGAAGAAGAAGAAGAAGAAGAAGAAGAAGAAGAAGAAGAAGAAGAAGAAGAAGAAGAAGAAGAAGAAGAAGAAGAAGAAGAAGAAGAAGAAGAAGAAGAACTACATAGAAAATACACAGGTTACTTAGCTGAATCCTGTCTTGGTATGTGTCTAAAGCGCTAGCCGTTTGATGAGTGTGGAGACGGCCGGATGTGAGGATTGAAACGGGTCGATGGGTAACAGGGATTGGCTAAGATGCCCGATGGGTTGGTGGGGGGAGAACACCCACGTGGGCGAACGGTGAAGGGCGAATTAGCAGTGAACTAAAGCTGGCTGTGTGGCGAATGTTTTAGTTCGCCATTCCGAATACCCAGTTGGCGGGCGTTTGGAAAGCAGTACGCCCTGTGTTGGTTAGCATAGGATAACATGAGTAACGGACGCTCAGAAAGCAATGACAACAACCGAACGCAAACTTGCCAAAAAAAAAAAAAAAACACTAACAGCAAAAGTAATGCTAGGGATGATGGCAACGCTCGGTAAAAGATACGCTGTCACGTTATTCTAGTGGGCTATACAGCCGCGAAAGAGAGAGAGAGAGAGAGAGAGAGAGAGAGAGAGAGAGAGAGAGAGAGAGAGAGAGAGAGAGAGAGAGAGAGGGGGGGGGGGAGTTGGAAGTTAAATGAAACTATGTTGGACATTAAGGCCGTGAGGGGAGAATGTCCCCAACTGGAAGATGAGGCGATTTTCCAACGTCTTGCGATCACGTACGTGAGATGCGCACGATTTGAGCGCCGTGACCTGTATGTCCGCCACGCCACGGTGGTCAGAACTGTTAAAGTGCATGGGCACCGGTTTCTGGGCACGACTGCTGATATCAGATAGGGGTTGCCTAAATCTGTCAGCAAGACGTAAGCCTATGTTACCGATATACCTCATGCCGCAACGAGTGCAGACGATCGCATAGATAACGTTGCGGCTCGTGCATGAGAAACCCTCACGAATGTGGAAAGTGGTCTTGGGGAATGCCAGACTCTGGGTTTGAAGTACATATGGGCAGGTATTACAACGTGATCGAAGACAAGCCATCGTACCAAGAAGAGACGTATGAGGGTGAGGTAGTCTACTATAGACCAGCACATCCCTGAGGTTACGATCCCGCCTGTAAGCAACCAGAGGGGCCTCTGAAAAGACATCGCGAGTGATCGGGTCTGCCTGGAGAATAGATAGATGCCTAAGGAGGATATTCTTGGCAGCAATATTGTGGGGATGGTAGGTTAATGAAAGGATCGGCCTATTGTTTCGTGGTTTAGGCCTGGAGTAGAGAGCCTCGGTACGACTGATAGACTGACAGCGGTAAAGGGCTGTAGACAAAACTTTATCAGGATAGCCACGAAAGCGGATGAAATCCAACAGTTCGTGGGCTTTTTGACGGAAGTCGTTATTATCCTGACAAAGCCGTCGGATACGTAACAATTGGGAGAAAGGAATGGTTCTCCAGATAGCCCATGAAGAGGCAGGCATAACTAGGACCCATCTTGGTGCCCATGGCCACACCGCTGATCTGGTCGAAATAGTCCCCATTGAACTTAAACGAATTGAGGTTGAGGATTAACTCTGCGAGACGCAGCAATGGTCCAGTGGGTATGGTGTGGTTGTGCCTTTTCTCCAAGATAAATTCCAAGGCTTTAAGGCCGTCAATATGAGGAATAGATGTATAGAGTAAAGTCACATCTAAAGTGAAGATGTGGTACTGAGAAAGGGTTGCAAAACTGATGGAATCAAAGATAGAGATATCGTGGTTAGTGTCTTTGATATACGAAGGGAGGCTAGCAACCAACGGCTGAAATATGCTGTCTAGGAACTCTGAAATCCGTTCAGTTGGACAAGAGCAGGCCGAGACTGTAGGTCTGCCTGGGTTGCCTGGCTTGTGTGTCTTAGGCAGCATGTACAAGGTGGGTTTGCCCAAGCAACTATCGTGGATGATAAGCGAGCTGGCAGAGCTGGGTAACAGGCCTTGCCCGATGATGGCATTTGTCACGCTCTTGACCTGGGTGTTGTTACTGACCGTCCCATCTTGTTGTCGTGGTCTTTAGAAAGTTGCATCCCCAAGTTGCTTGTTACCTTCCTGTATATACAAGTCTTTTCTCCAAACCACTAACGCCCCTCCCTTGTCGGCAGGCTTGATAACAATGTCATCACGACGTAGTACTTTTCAAGGCAATCGTTGTTGGTTACTCTGTAAACTCGATGTATTCACAACATTCGTCTCAGAACCACATCTCAGTTGCTTAGCAAGCTCGTCTTAATTTGTTTATTAGCGTTCCACGAGCCACTGCCATATAGTGAAGCAGGCTCTATATAACATTTTAGTACTCTATTTCTGATATTTAGTTTTTAAGGGAGAGGAGTGGCTGGCCGAGAGGCTAGAACACCGGACTCTCGTTCGGGAGACCGGGGTTCGATACCTCGGTAAGGTGTGGGATTTTTTCCTGTCGGGGGCAAAAAGAAAATCCTAACCTGCACAGTTAAAGGCGACTGCACTAGCCAGGCGGCCTTAATTCCTCAGGTTCAAAGACCCCTCTGCCTTACACCGCAAGGTACTATATTAGCAGTAAATGACAGTAACAGTTTGTAAGGGCCAGTTAGTACAACATATCCTTCACAGGACGTCCCTGTCAACCCCAGCATTTTTTTGTTGTTTGTGAATTCTTGGTAAATTTACGTTCGGTAGTTTGCCATTGCTTTCTGAACGACAGGCACTCATGCCATTGTATGGAAACCAACGACAGGCGGTCTGCTATCAAATCGACCGCAGCTGTTTTTCGAATGCGGTATGCAGCAACACTAATCGCATTTGTAATCCGTTCGCCACAGTCCAGACATATTACATAACATTGTTATTCGTTATAAATCGTTTGAACAGGATTGAGCTTGTTTGGTGTTTTCTTCTAAATCTCAGAAATGTTACCCAATGCTAAAACTGGAAATCACAGCGTGAATTTGTTGATTGCACGAATGACATAGGCGTCTTAAATAATAACCACTGGAATGGTTTATTTCTTGTGTAATATGCAGCTCCGGCGTAAGGAAGAGTTTTATACTATTTTGCATCTTGTCATCAAAATATGTAATACTATGTTTTACAAAAATAATTCACCGAGCTTGCGAACTGCATATCCATAATCCATGTTGTGTCTCTGAACTAAAACAAGCGACGCTATCAGATCTAAGACAAGGACAATAACTACTGTATCCAACGCTCCGGGTTAGTTACAAGAGTTGCGTTATCTTGGTCAGGAAGCAATACTAAAAAGAGAGGATGTTATCATTCTGTAATGGTTTGTTTTCTTTCAGCGTTGCGTAGATTTCGATGTGCTAGCCTATCTGAGCATACAGTCGGGCTATCACGAGACTCACATCTCCTAGCATCATCAAGCCGAGGAGTGCCTTGAAAACTCACACTTGTTGTTACATGTGTCAGACAGAGAGAAGAATCAAGCTGTTTGTTTCTCTAAACGTCGTTTTCTTTGATTAGTTCATTTATGTTTGTTGTTTTCATAATCTAACTGGAATTCCTTGCTCACGCATCCTGTTCAGTGGTTCAAAACATTTCAGAAACATGTTTTATCATCGATGCAGTGGTAGAAGAAAACTCCTGAGTGTTTATACGTTTTAACTCTCTCTCTCTCTCTCTCTCTCTCTCTCTCTCTCTCTCTCTCTGTTTATCTGTCTCTCTCGCTTCCGCAATGTATGTTTCCTCCTCCGTCCTCACCGTCTCACTTTCTCTCTCTTCTACCTCTCTCTGTTTCTCTTTCCCCCTCTTTCTCTCTCTCTCTCTCTCTCTCTCTCTCTCTCTCTCTCTCTCTTTCAATCTCTATTCTCTCAACAGAGTTTCAGCATCAAACACAAATAATCATAACTATCACTGACTTTAACGCATACCTCCCAAAGGTAGCACAATGTCTGTTATAATCACTATCTCCATCCCTCTTTCATAACCAGCTCTCGCTTTCTCCTCTCGCTCCTCTCTCTCTCTCTCTCTCTCTCTCTCTCTCTCTCTTTCTTTCTCTCTGAAACACTTTGAAAAACAAGAGAGAGAGAGAGGTGAGAGAGAAATAAACCCAGCGAGAAAGAGAGAGAGAGAGAGAGAGAGAGAGAGAGAGAGAGAGAGAGAGCGTGGGGGTAATATTTCGCCATCTTACACGATCACCAGAGTCGTGGATCAGCTCTGTGTTTATGTCTCGACCATGCCACGTGGCCACGCCATCCAGATATTTACTTCTCTGCCTTCCTCTTGCTCTTTTCCCCTGAACTTTTCCAGTTGTCGCCAAGCTGTCTAGCTTATTTCTTCTCATAACGTGCCCAAAATGTTTTGACTATCAACGTATAATTTCCCCAATAAGTTTGTTACTTGGTTGCATCCTTTCCAGGACGTGGCAGTGATCTTCAGCATTTGTTGGGTTGTTTGTGATTCCTGGGCAAGTTTACGTTCAGTAGTATGCCATTGCTTTCTGAACGACAGGCACGCACACCATTGTATAGAAACCAATGCAAGACTGTCTGCTTCCAAATCGCCCGCAGCTGTGCTTCGAACGCGGTATGCGAGATTACGAATTGCATTCGTAGCTCCTTCGCCACGAAGATGGTCCAGTCAGTTTACTGTTTTCATTCGCTTCCTGTAGAACTCGGCCATTGATTTTTCTGTCTGTCCATGGTATTCTTTGCATTTTCCTCAGACACCACATGTCCAGTACCATTAGATGTTTGTCAGCTGGTCTGCTCATTGTCCACGTTTCACATCCAAACAAAAGTATAGGTTCTATGTAGCACTTTAACACTCTTTTTCTCCTGGTATCATTTTAATTGTCAGCATGTTTTCCATCTTGCAAAAGGCTACATTTGCCATCAGATGTTATGGCTGTTTGTTGCACCGATTCACTTGTTTAAGAAAATTACCATTTACCCGTATATCACATTGGAATTTCTTTATTCCTAGTGACGATCATAATCCCTGTCTTCTTACAATTCAATTCTAACCCTAGCTGTTCACTATGTACAAAAACCGTATCTACTAAATGTTGCAGGTCCTGCTTATTGTCTGCAATCAATACTGTATAAGCAGAATATCTAATGTTATTGATGTTATGTCCCTCAATGGTGATTCCTCTCATATCTTCTAAATTACAAAAAAAATGTATCACTGTATAGGGAAAACAAATCTGGAGACATTATACATTCTTGTCTCAGATCTCTCTTAATAGAGTAATATTAACCTACTTCATTATCAATCTTTATGGCAGCTTTTTGTTTCCAGTATATGTTTTGAACAAGTCTGAGGTCTTCCCTATCACTTTGTATATCTGCAAGCATCTTCATCATGTTGACATGTGTTACTTTATCGAAAGGATTTGTGTACTCAATTTAGCAACGATATAGATCTTTACTTACTTCTATTGAATGGTAAATTAACGTCCTCAGCAAATACACAGCATTTACTACGAACTCACATTGTTCTTTCCCTATATCATTACTTCATTATCAATCTTTATGGCAGCTTTCTGTTTCCAGTATATGTTTTTGAACAAGTCTGAGGTCTTCCCTATCACTTTGTATATCTGCAAGCATCTTCATCATGTTGACATGTGTTACTTTATCGAAAAGATTTGTGTAGTCAATTAAGCAACGATATACATCTTTACTTACTTCTACTGAATGACTTCCGGTCGCCAACATGGCGGTTAGACATTGAACCGTTAAGGCCTGTGGCGTGTTTATGCTTGCAGCAACGGTTTTCAATCGCATTTTTCTCATGTTGGACTGGTAGTACATGGTTCCGTCGCCCTGCGACTGATTGAGTGCGTTGGCGACACTGTGAGCTGTGAAATTCGCGTGGAATGCTTTTACATCTGTCCCGTACAGTGACCTGCATGTTCGGAACAATGGCTACCGGCTGTTGCTTAATTGACTGATTTGCCTCTTCGGTTCACGAGTGCGTTTTTCAAGAGACTCCTGGGAGTCGGCGCTGAAGCTACGGAGTTCGTGCTTTATGCGACACTTTCGGTGAGTCGCCATGCGGTAAAAGACCGAGCCATGTAAGAAAACCCGGTTCAATGAGGTCTTTCAGGTGACTGCCGAGTCCATCGACGATGAACTGCGATTTTCATGGATGACTTTTGTGTTGGCATTCTGGCGGCGGCATTTTGCACAGTGTACCTGTGTGGGCTGTTGGATTGCCGAGACTCCTGTCTATTCCACTTTTCACATTGGACAGTGGGGAGCATGTTGTGTGATATTCACTGGCACATGAATGGAGCATAATGGGGACGACCCGTTGCTGTGAAGTTGGAACCTCGACTGACTGACTGACTGACTGACTGGCTGGCTGGCTGGCTGGCTGGCTGGCTGGCTGGCTGGCTGGCTGGCTGGCTGGCTGACTGGCTGGCTGGCTGACTGACTGACTGACTGACTACTGAATGCTAAATTAACGTTCTCTGCAAATACACAGCGTTTACTACGAACCCACATTGTTCTTTCCCTATTTCGATTTGTATTTTCTTCTTAACGCTTTGTATGATGATTCTTAGAAAAATCTTTGTAATGTGACACAATATGCTAATTGTTCGGCGTTGATGACACTCCAAGGCTCCTTGCAATAAATATAGTTTTACATAATTCATCGCATTTCAGAAAATGAAGAGTATCTTTTGCAATAAGTCGCTATCAATGAATGTAAGAAAGAGAGTGCTAAAATGCTATATATAACCAGTTTTGCTTTATGGCAGCGAATCTTGGAATGTAAATGAACAAATTAGGAAGAACTTGGAAGCAACAGAGATGTGGTTTTTAAGACGAATGCCGCGAATTCCTTGGACTACCAAAGTAACTAACAACGATTGCCTGAAAGAGGCTAATGAAACTAGAACACTATATACAACAATAAGAAAGAGACAAACAGCTTTCTTTGGTCATGTGATGAGAAGAGAGGCATTGGAGAACATCGTGACAACTGGAAAGATCGAGGGGAAGAGAGGCAGAGGCTGACCAAGAGAAATGGTGCTGGACGGATTGAGACGGTGGCATGGAGGAATATCATCAGCAGAGTTGATCCAGAACACCAAAGACCGAGATCTGTGGAGAGCCATGAACGCCTACGCCAGCCAGCACGGCACTTGATGATGATGATGATATCACCAATATTATGTACGTGTTTAGCAGTATGGTGACCTGGTCTATTCTATATTCTTGTAAGGCATTGACCATTTCGCTTGTGGTGTTGTCTGGAACCCGGGTCGTGCCAGTTTTCATATGGCTAAGAGAAATGTATTCTGAATCTCCATCCACAAAATTGATGGTCCTTCATTAGTATTCAGAAAATCATACTGCTCATCTCTTGTATCATCATAAAGGTCTTTGACATAATCTAATCATGCACGTAAAATCTGATCTTTGGTTTTTAGCAACCTATTTATGTGTGTGTTTTCTTTTCTTAGTGATGTCTTCTGTGCATTAATTTAGCATTCCGGGTGTTCCTCAAGCCATTCTTCTTTTACCTCTTTCCACAATTTCCTAATTGTTATGTGAATCTCTTCATATTTTTCATGTTTATTTTTGTAATTTCGTCTTATTTCCATTAGTTTTAAGATCCATTATCCATTTCGTACGCCCTATCATCTTCATTTCTGGGATGGTTGTTTCTACAGCCTTGCTGACTGAGTTCTTCAATACTTCCCATTCTCACTGTCATCTTGAAATAGAATTTATAGATCGGAAAATGTATTACAGTTGTTCTTTACCTCTACGTTGAATTTATCTCCTCATTCGGTTGAGAACCACTGGTCTAGATTATAACACACTTGTCCTGATATAGTTTCCTGCAATGAGTCAATATTGCGGTAGCGCCAGCACATTTTGTAGGCCTGAGAGCAATAGGTGGCCAATCTTTCCCTCACGGCGTCGAACTGTCTCAAATATAGCCAAAAGTAAAAGCGGTTAGCTTGTGGCAGTAAAAGAGTTAACCAACACTCGACCTCGTCTGGAGACCCGACAAGAAGAGCCAGTCAGTATTTTGTGACGTCGCAATTGTCAGGATTAGTCTTTCACGTGAACCCGGCCTTCACTGGAGCTTCCCTGGCAGACGGCAGCTTAGACCCAACGGCGATCTCCTTTCAAGTTCCTCGGGCAGGTCTGCCGATTGTTTCCCGGCGATATGCACGACTCCACCACTGTCTGCAAATGAAATAGTGTCTGCTGAAGATAAGGGGTAGTGCGACTTAGACTGGTGATTGCTTAGAAATTCAGCTCCTTCTGAGTGAAAATATAAATTAGCCAATTATGACTTTGGTGCGGAGGCAGATGACACGACCAGGAATGATGTGTGCCGAGGGGGAAAATGTCGGAAATATTGCAAACAGCAGACGAGAGCTGGAGCCAGACGATGTTCCATTTTCGCCAGACGCCGGCAGGTTATCCCCGCACTCCTTGACTCTGGGTAGTTTTTATGTTTAAACTAAAGCGAAAGGAAATAAGGAATGTTAACCGTTATTTTACAAATGCTATCCTAGCAATTTGGCAGGGTTAAGACTTAACAGGCCTTATGTATATAGGTACTCTGTATACTCCAGTCCACTCCGACCCCCAAAAGAAACCTGCGGTTTATGGGCAATGAGAGGACCTTTCCCCCTCCCCAGCTCACATAATCCTATGGACGAAAGATACTGTGATGTCTCAGATAACAGAGTTCTCTGGGTGACAGGTACTGTGATGTCCCAACTAAGAGTCCTCTGAACTACTGGTACTGTGATGTCCTAGAGAACAGAGTCTTCTGGTCTATAGGTTCTGTGATGTCCAAGCTAACATAGTCCTATGGACGACAGGTACTGTAATATCCCAGCTAACGGAGTTTCTGGACCACAGCGTACTGTAATGTCCTAGCTAACAGAGTCCTAGGGGCGACAGGTACTGTGATGTGCCTGCTAACAGAGTCCTCTGGACTACAGATACTGTGATGTCCCAGCTAATAGTTTTCTCTGGACGACAGGTACTGTGATGTCCCTGCTAATAAGGTCCTCTGGACTACAGGTACTGTGATGTTCCATCTAACAGTGTCCTATGGACTATAGGTAATGTGATGTCTCATCTAAAAGAGTCCTCTGGACGACAGGTACTGTGATGTCCCAGATAACAATATCCTATAAGCGACAGGTACAGTGATATCCTAGCTAACAGTGTCCTATAAACGACAGGTACTATGATATACTAGCTAACGGAGACTCTGGACCTCAGGTACTGTGATGTCCTAGTCAACAGAGTCTCTGGACCACAGGTACTGTGATGCCCCTGCTAATAGAGTCCTCTGGACGACAGGTACTGTCATGTCCCTGCTAATAGAGTCCTCTGGACGACAGGTACTGTGATGTCCCTGCTAATAGAGTCCTCTGGACGACAGGTACTGTGATGTCCCTGCTAATAGAGTCCTCTGGACGACAGGTTCTATGATGTCCCTGCTAATAGAGTCCTCTGGACGACAGGTACTGTGATGTCCCTGCTAATAGAGTCCTCTGGACGACAGGTACTGTGATGTCCTAGCCAACAGAGTCTCTGAACGACAGGTACTGTGATGTCCCAGCTAACAGTGTCCTATGGACGACAGGTACTGTAATGTCCCAGCTAACAGTGTCCTCTGGACAACAGGTACTGTGATGTCCCAGGTAACAGTGTCCTATGGACGACAGGTACTGTGATGTCCTAGCTAACAGAGACTCTGTACCACAGGTACTGTGATGTCATAGCCAACAGTCTCTGGACCACAGGTACAGTGATGTCCTAACTAAGAGAGTGTCTGCACTACAGGTACTGTGATGTCCCTGTTAGTAGAGTCCTCTGAACTACAGACACTGTGATGTCCCATCTAACAGTGTCCTATGTACTATAGGTACTGTGATGTCCCATCTAAAAGAGTCCTGTGGACGACAGGCACTGTGATGTCCTATCAAACACAGTCCTCTGGACAAGAGCTCATGTGATGTCCCAGCTAACGGAGTCCTCTGGACGACAGGTACTGTGATGTCTCAGCTAACAGAGTGCTATGAACTACAGGTACTGTCAGCCCGTCCAGCTGACGGACGCCTCTAGGCTACAGATACTGTCAGCGGTGGACTAATTATATAGTCACAATCCATCGCGGGAGTCATGATAGCGGAATGGCTAGACTCTCACCTACCGTCCGGTGGCGAATGATTCGAATCCTCAAAGGGGCGGGTTTTAAAACCGACACAGGCTCCCAGGTCGACCCAGTCATAAATGTCTTGGGAGGTAAAGGCGGCCGAAGCAATATTAAGCACATCACCCACTGAGTACTGATTGGACTTTAACATTATGGGTATAGTATAGGGTTGCCAGACGTCCGGCAAAAAGAGGACATGTCCTCCTTTTTAGCCTAATATTCTCCGTCCGGCAGGCAAAATTAAAATCGTTTAAAATGTCTAGCTTTTTTTATTTTAATTTTATGAGTAATTAATAAAGATTATAAGGTAATAATTGTACAATCAGCTGTTTAAATAATGTTGTTTAGCATTTTGAAAAAGGCCTTAATTGAATTTATATTTAATTTTTAACATGATTGTTTCTTGGTCGATTCACTAAGAGTAAGATACACTTATTGGCAGCTATTGTAATAAAATTGTACTGATTGTGGGTTTAATCTGGAACGATTCAAATGAAACATTTAATATGTCCTCCTTTGTCCTCTTTGTTGTCTTATTATGTCCTCGTTTTGGTGTCCACGTATCTGGCGACCCTAGTCTAGTACCATGTGCCCATTGAACCTAAAGGTATGTACAATTGTTCTTTACAATACTTGCGTACACTTCAAATATCTTCTTTCTTCTACTTCCACGAGCGCTAATCAATACCGGCCTGTTAGTTTATGTGCGGTTTCATTTGCCTCAACGGTGATCTAACAATTGACATTTATGCGTTTTAGGATTGAGAAGGGATTGCTTGACTACCGGAATGGAACCAAGTTATCATCATCGCCAGTTCTGAAAACGTGATAAGTGAACAACTCAAATTAACGTGATTTTACACCAACATCAGCAACAGCAGCAACAAAAATACAACAAGATACAAGTAGCACATTTACCACCATTAGAGACCATCCAAAAAGCCAAAATGTTTTATACATTAATTTTCAGAACTGAAAGAAACAAGACATCGTGAACTAGTGCAGACAAGTTCACGGAAAAGTCTGTTTTCACATTCGTGGAACAGAATCAGAGCTTGAGTGTTGAAGACGTCCTGCCTGCACATACGGTGCAGATTATTCTTATCACAAAGAAAACTGAGCGTCGTAAACACGGAGATAGGCGAAAGTGTGTGTACGGACAGCACCAGAAGTGCCTGCTGTCCACAACAATTTTCCATCGACAAGCAGTGAAGTCAGCGAAACAGAGGTCTCTCTCTCTCTCTCTCTCTCTCTCTCTCTCTCTCTCTCTCTCTCTCTCTCTCTCTCTCTCTCTCTCTCTCTCTCTCTCACACACACACACACACACTCACACACACATACACACACAGGCACATACACACACATATACACACACAGGTACACTCACACACAGGCAGACATACACACACACACATATACACACACATGCACACACACACATACATACACACATGTATGTATATATATATACAAGAACAAGAGGATGATCATGAAGAGAAAGTAGATCAATGTTTCCGACACACCGAGTCGAGGGATGGAAATCAGCCGCGAGCCACTATCTGGGCGCAGATAGCTCTGCATTGATTTCGACGGTATCAGGCGCTGGCCGTTCAGAAATCAATGGCAGACTACTGAAAGTAACATTGTCAAGTAAATATTTTGTTCTAGTACTAAATGCTGGGGTTTACTGCAACATCTGCAAACTATATGCAACCAACTCTTTCTCTCTCTCTCTCTCTCTCGCTCTCTCTCTCTCGCTCTCTCGCTCTCTCTCTCTCTCTCTCTCTCTCTGTATGTGTTTATGTGTGTGTGTGTGTGTGTGTGTGTGTGTGTGTGTGTGTACACTTTCCTGTAGCTTGGCGTGTACATAGCTTGGTCC